>JAMKCH010037043.1:0-59278 GCA_023653785.1 Ophioderma brevispina
ATTTTCATCAATACTGTTTGTAAACACGGCCCATCACGGCCTACCTTGTCATTGATGTAGTTCCGGCAGCTAGTCTGAAAAATCAATCCCAGGCGTCGTCTGCAAAATTCAGCATCAAAGTTCATTTTATGCATCGATGGCGTTGAAGCTACGGCGAATTTTGTGGGCTAGTGAAGTCACAACACCGCTTGCCACCATGTTATATGATGGTTGACACCAATGAGACAAGATATTCAGGTCAAATCAGTATTTTATTTATCAGCTCAGTTCTCGGTATGCATTATGGCAAGTTAGATGGATAGCTTGTGAAGGGGTGTTTCGGTTATCAAATAGTCCATAACAAATAGATCATATTACAACAGATCATAGTTAGAATATGAGTGACATCACAATCCTCGCACACAACAACCCTGGTCAGACGGCTTGTTTCATTGGTGTACCAATGCAGTCGATCCAGACGGTCAAAATTCTCAAATTGTCTCAGTGATTTACTCAAAGTCCAAACTTGGAAATGCACGCATAGCACGAAAAATTACCAAATTTTCTTAATTTTGCCCAAATTTAAGGATGAAATTGGTCTTAATTCCCTGAAGAGGGATGAAAATGCATATTATGGTCCATATCGTCTCACTTTTTCGATCCAGAGGGGGCAACTTTCCCCCTCCCCCCTCCACTTTAGGTACCCACAACTTTCATGTACAACTAAAAAAAAAAAAAAAAAAAATTTTTTTTTTTATTTTTTTTTTTTTTTTTGCTGAAAGTCGCAGTATTTTGACCCTAAACCCCGGGCCTAAACCCCGGCCCTAAACCTACAGCAATATCAGTGATAACTACCCAGTCCAGTGACCGCGAAGTATTTACGATCCTAGCAGCGAGTTGGCCGGCCGCCTTCGGCGGCCGGCCAACGAGGGTCTTATCATGGGGAGTAGGACATGGTTTTGGGCATGACGGTAAAGTCGGCTCTGGAGCAGAGCTAGGTAGTTAGCTGTTCTGTCAATTACTCTCAGATTCAGGTAGGTGTACTCCATTGGATGCCCTTCTCCCTTCCTTTTCACTGTTGTGCTGCATGCATGGGGCATGTTTCGAAAGACAAACAAGGCAACATTGGAATTGTGCTTGAAGAAATAGAGCGTATAGACATCACCCAGTCATTCAACTCCATGATCTATATTTTTCTGATGATAGATGTTACACTACTGTCAACATCAATAGCCACAGCATAAGCTTTATTGCAAAGCATATAACAAACTTGAGACAAACTTGAGACGATCTGGAAGACTGTGGAAGCTCTGAAAACTTTGTCCAGAAATCAAACAAAGAGCTCAATAAGAAGTCCACGGTCGTGCTGCAATTAAAATCGATAATCCATGTTTTAATAATGAAAAAAATGTAATTACAAGACAGATTATTTACAGCTAAGCCACTCTGAGAGAGTTTTAGTTCACCAAAGATAAATAATGTACAACCTTGCAAAAATCTAAATTTCTAAAATATGGAAGACGGATGTAACAAATGGCAGACTATTGCTGGAGCATGGCAAAAAAAAAAAAAAAAAAAATGTGGGCTAGTGAAGTCACAACACCGCTTGCCACCATGTTATATGATGGTTGACACCAATGAGACAAGGTATTCAGGTCAAATCAGTATTTTATTTATCAGCTCAGTTCTCGGTATGCATTATGGCAAGTTAGATGGATAGCTTGTGAAGGGGTGCTTCGGTTATCAAATAGTCCATAACAAATAGATCATATTACAACATGGTAGTTAGCTGTTCTGTCAATTACTCTCAGATTCAGGTAGGTGTACTCCATTGGATGCCCTTCTCCCTTCCTTTTCACTGTTGTGCTGCATGCATGGGGCATGTTTCGAAAGACAAACAAGGCAACATTGGAATTGTGCTTGAAGAAATAGAGCGTATAGACATCACCCAGTCATTCAACTCCATGATCTATATTTTTCTGATGATAGATGTTACACTACTGTCAACATCAATAGCCACAGCATAAGCTTTATTGCAAAGCATATAACAAACTTGAGACAAACTTGAGACGATCTGGAAGACTGTGGAAGCTCTGAAAACTTTGTCCAGAAATCAAACAAAGAGCTCAATAAGAAGTCCACGGTCGTGCTGCAATTAAAATCGATAATCCATGTTTTAATAATGAAAAAAATGTAATTACAAGACAGATTATTTACAGCTAAGCCACTCTGAGAGAGTTTTAGTTCACCAAAGATAAATAATGTACAACCTTGCAAAAATCTAAATTTCTAAAATATGGAAGACGGATGTAACAAATGGCAGACTATTGCTGGAGCATGGCGGGTGTTCAAAAACTCCAGCGCGTGCGCAAGGGATAAGCCTCGACGTTGTCATCATAGGTTATTCATCGACGTTGTCATCATGAAATAAGCTTCCATGTGTCATAGGATAAGCATTGACGTTATCATCAAGGGATTGAAGCATTGACGTTTTCATGGCTTACACCAATCTTACACCAGAAATACACAAACACTTTAAAATAAGGTGGTTAAATTTAATCATATGGTCTTACAGTCGTCCGTTACAAATTGGTCGAGTCTGACATTTTGGTCCATTTGGAATGTTAATTACGAAAACGTCGTTATATAAAAGGCATTGTAGTTGTACTATTGTTGAATACACAACACGTGGGGTTGACCCTTCTTTAAAGCGGGGTATCGTCAGATACGTTGATGAACAACCAATTACTTATACCCGGGATAGACTAGAGAGAATGCATGTTTGTTATCAAACTAAGCTGACATTCGAGCAGCCTCTCCTTTCTCAAAAATAGCCTAAATATCACGACTGAAATGCGAGGGAGACGGTTCATATCAGCTAAAGATGGGGCCATAAAGAGACAAATAACTATGTATGGAGCTCGATGGAAACGTGACAATCTACTGAACGTCGAGATAATAATCTTTTCATCAATCATTCCATATTCATTGAGTTACTTCACACGGAGAATATCCATATGCGGACGACCTAATTTTATTAATAGGCTATTTTTTATACCAAAAATATAAATGATACAAATTATCAATTTAAAATATATAGGTTATGTCTTCAAATGTTGAATATATGGTTATTTCTTCAAGAGTTGCTAATTTTGTTTGAGGTGGTAAATATCGGAACCTTTGTTAGCTTTTTAAGTCGTTAAAGTGTATATTTCCACGTGAAAAATCCATTTTTAAAAATTTAAAATGATTTTCTTTCATTGTAATGGTCTTTTCTCGGTCAAAAGTTTGCGAAATTTCGTAAAAATAAATTATGTATAGGCCTACGAATCAAGATGCACGCAGAACCATCCTCACCACTCCAATGAATCACAGTTTTATGGTAGGTTTGATGTTCAATTATTTCGAAAACCATGTTTTATTGACAAAAAAGTAGTTTATAGGTGAAAAACGTAATATTGTGTTAGTACGCGTGAACTATATCCTTTTTACTGTAACCTTTTATAAGCATTTTGGATCATGAACATCAGACTAATCAAACTAAAATATACTTTTTTAGAAATGCTGATTTCACCCTTTCGGCAAAATGAAAAACAATTGCGTGTGTTAATCCTCGTCTTACAAGCCTTTTTGCAACACCCTTCACCCCCTTCAGGAATTTGTTATTGGGCCACTTGATTTTTATGATTTTGATTCAAAAGGATAGTTGTGGTCCTTGTCTTTTCATTAATATATAAATAAGAACCAGCAGACCTTTTTATGGCATCAAAATTACGTCATGGAGACCGCAAGGCAGCAAAATTGAAAATTTCCGTAAACACGCAGTGCACAATAAGCAAAATTCAAAATATTAGGAATATGAGATTTACATGCGGTTTTGGCTCTAAATGATAAAAAAAAATGACTATATATACACAGAGAGCTTTAGTGCCATGCAAAAATATATAAAGGAGCACATTATTATAATGATACTTGGGAGCGGCCTTATGACGTGATTATACCATTAGGGTACGTTGGTACTTATTTTGCTTTCAATGGAAAGAAGAGGCTAGAGGACCATAGCTATATCCATTGGTACCAAAAAAATTGGTGCTTAATTCCCCAAGGGGTTAAGGGTTTTGAAAAGGGAGGAGGTTTAACACATACCTGAGGAGGGTAAATACATACCTGCATTTATTTTCACTTTGCCCAAAGTATGAAATCAGCAACCCTAACACGAATGCTTTTCAAATTTACTATGGAAGCCATCTTCTATCTGAGACAGTTTACATGAGTACTTCGAGTCACCGGAAGAATTCTTCCAAATAACACCAATGTGTTCACCCTGGATGAAGTGGATGAAGCATTATAACCGCATTGGTTATGGAAGTCAGATAACATTTAACGACGTCTTCTGCTTTTCTGTAACCGTCTTTTACTGTCTCAAGAACGACCAAGCAGTGATCAGAGGGCGATCATTCCTTTCCCAAAGAAGAGAGACTTGCCACTACCTTCCAATTACTTTGACATCACGCTCTCCAGCATCGCTGCAAAAGTTTTTAACAGGATTTCGCTATATAGGATTACACGTTTTGTTGATACCCTATTGCGGTGGAACCAAAATGGCTTCAGACAGCAGAGCAGAAGTCTATTACCTCCCAAATACCTTCAAACAGACGTATAATTGAGGGTATGAATGCAAAGATTCTTTCCTTGGCCCTATAGTCTTCATCCACTATTCCAGATCATTTTATTCTATCACAGAGAACGAATGTTTGCGATGTATATGTCATTCCAGTAACTATCATACTTGAAGCAATCAAGGAAATTATGTATAGTGGTTAGGTGCTCTGACAATTACTCCTTTTCAGTTTCAGGCAGGTGTAATCCATTGGATGCCCTTCTCCTTTCAATTTCACTACTGTGCTGCATGAGGCGTGTTTCGAAAGACATACAAGGCAACACTGGAATTGTTCTTGAGGAAATATAGCGTGTATACATCACCCAGCCATTGAACTCCGTGATCTATATTTTTCTGATGATAGATATTACACTACTGTCAACAGCCACAGCATAATCTTTATTGCAAAGCATGTAACAAACTTGAGAAGATCTGAAAGTCTTAGCTTGATAGAACTATCAAGATAAAGTTCTTACGGCATGTGTTGAAAGCGTTCATCTGTACGGAGCCGAACCTTGGGTATAACCCAAATGTTGGAGGATAGAACCAATGGTTGTTGCACCCAACATTTGCTAAGATTGTTCAATATCAGCTAACAAGGTCACATGTGAACTGGTAATTGTCAGAAATTATAAAGAGACGCTTAGTTTTTGCGTAAGAATAAAACACCAGCAAATATCCCGTCGGGTTTTCTGAACACCTCTTGGAGGAAATTCAAACCGGAATGTACAAAACAATTCTGAAATGACATTGAACTTGAAATATTCGAGATTAAGCAGCTCATACAAGATAAATAAACGTGACACAGAACTAGAACTATCAATAACGCTTGTTTTTTTCAAATAATTAAAAGCACCGTGGGGCATTTCATGATTCATAGCCTCGTCCCACAACTAACTTACTCCAAAACACAATTGTATTCACAAATATTACAACAAGTGTGATCTAAGTATCTGTTCAGAACACATAAACACGCCATCGGAAATAACTCAATTTCAGGACTGTTTTTTCCGCTGAAATATACACTGTTGCTCACAAAGTTAGAATAAAATATTTTTACCCCTTTTTATGGAATGATTCTTACAGTGTGAGTTATTTATGATATCTAGGGTGTATATCGCCACTATACTTGAATGATCAGTCTCTTCCGAACATATCACCATGAACTTAGTCCACAAGTAACCCTTTACGAACTGCGTCCTTAGCCTGAAGGAAAAGGGGGCATTTGAACGGCAGATTTAAGGATTTTGTTACAAGTTTTTCACATCAGTCATTTTTACATATAACACATTTTGGGGTGATTTCATGCATCGAAATTCAATAGTTCAATAGTTGTTCAACTGTTGTAAATGTCAATCAGTCACTAACATCGAGTATGGCCACCCCTGACATGAATCAGTGCGTCAAGACATCGCGGCATACTGTCTACAAGGTTGTTTATGATGTCAATGGGCAGAGCGTCCCACTCATCGGTCAGCTAACTCCTGAGTGTTTGAGGAAGATTGTCCCTGTAATTGATGGCTCGGCCTAAGGCATCCCAGCAAGCTCGATAGGGTTCAAATCAGGGAAACAAGCAGGCCATGGTATCTGCTCCACCCCCTCTGCCTCAAAAAATTGTCTCACTACAGCGGAGTAACATTGTCATCTTGCAGCCGAAAATTGTTTTACATAAACCCTTCTTGCATGTGGCAGACAGTGGTTTTTCCAGAATGTCCAGGTACACGACGGCGTTCATGTTTTCATCTGTCACCACCAGTGATGTTTTCCTCCATAATGAATACCGGCCCATACCATTACTGAGTCGATTTACCACCTTGAGTCGATTTCTGAATACAGTCATCTCGAAGGTTCTCACCACGTAATCGACGAACCCCTTGTCTTCCATCTTGATGGTCAAGGATCTAACGGCTCTCGCCAATAAGCACAACATTTCGCCAGTGTCCGAGCTGTAATCTTCTGTGCTCCCTAGCCCAGCGAAGTCGATCAGCTCTGTGGTGAACGGTTGGGCGTAGACATTTGGTCATTCATCTTGCTCGGTAACCATGTTGAAGCAATTTCCGATCTACAGTTTGGAGGGAAACGTTGATTCCATAGTGTCTTCTCCACAACGACGAAGACGGCTCGTTGGCATTTTCCGGGCTCTACGACACAGATTAAGCAGTCGGCGTTCATCTCGTCTGGTATATTCGTGGTCGTCCTGAAGATTTTCATAGCCTCAAATGACCCACCTCTCGATGATGTCTGAGGATTTTACAGACCGTACTCTGCGATATTCCGAGGAAATCAGCGATCGACCCTGACTTGTTTGTACCCTTCCCGTCGGAGTGCAAGTACTCTTCGGCGTATTGACAAGGCCGTTGGACGAGGCATAGCTTAGGGAACCTCTGTGTCAGTTTTGTTTTAAAGGTAACAACCAACTCTGAAAAAATGGGCTCCTTGCACAACGGCGTGGAGCAGGGAAAAGGAACAAACAACAGACGTCTGACATTTTATAACTCCCAACAAAAGGCATTTTTACGTAAGTCAAAATTATGCATGGATTCACTTCACCTGGGTAGTGGGGACTCATTATGCATTCATTCACCTATTCTAATATGATTACTGAGGCGTTTCAAATATAATAGTTTTAAGATTGGGTCTGAAAAAAAAATATTAGTCCAACAGTTTCGTAAAGGGTTAATGTGGACTAAGTTCATGTGATATGTTCGGAATAACCGACCAGTTTCCATTCAGTAGGTGTGGCGATATACACCATTGATATCATAACTACTCACACTGAAGAATCATTCCATAAAAAGTATTAACAAAATATTTGATTCTAACTTTGACAACAGATTGTTCAGCGAAAAAGCCCAATCCTGAAATTGAGTTATTTCCGATGGCGTGTTTATGTGTTGTGAACAGATACTTGGATCACACTTGTTGTAATACTTGTGAATACAATTGTGTTTTGGAGTAAGTTATTGTGGGACGAGGCTATGAATCATGAAATGGCCCACGGTGCTTTATATGACAAACAAGATGAAATATTTCGTTCGTTATTATTGTTGTTTAATATTTTTTAATTATTTAAAAAACAAGCGTTATTGATAGTTCTAGTTCTGTGTCACGTTTATTTATCTTGTATGAGCTGCTTGATCTCGAATATTTCAAGTCCAATGTCATTTCAGAATTGATTTTTACATTCCGGTTTGAGTGTCCTCCAAGAGGTGTTCAAGAGGCGCTGTCATTTGCGCCATTCCATTTTGGTATCAATGGAAAGAAGAGGACCATAGCCATTCATTGGTACCAAAAGAAGTAGTGCTTATTTCCCGAAGGGGGTAAAGAGTGTTGAAAAAGGTAGGGTTAACACATACCAGAGGAGGAGGGTTAACACACACTTTCATTTATTTTCACTTTACCCAAGGATGAATCTGTTTAAGAAAGTGTTTTCTGAAAAATCGATTAAATTTGCAGGTACTAAGCTATGAAATGGCGTAAATGACAGCATAAAATCTTTTGTGTCAGTGAAGCAATTCCATAAAACATACAAAGCCTTTATCATGCAAAGATATCCATAATTGTTACTAGTGTTCATTCATTTTCATTCTTAAATAGCATTTTAAATTCTGTGTTGAATTATGTTCTTTTCGTTGCAATAACATATGTAATACAAGCATGTATATATTATTGGTTCTGTCAACTTGATTGCTTAACGCGACAGCTTGATGATTGTACTCTCTCCTCAATTATCCAACCGACCCTCAACTTGCTGTTATGTCCAACTTCAATCAATTTGTCAAAATGGGGTTACAGATTGACAGGCTAATAAGCCTTACCTGTAACTCCTTCACTCTCTTTATTATCATCTGATGTAATCTTATAATCTGTATATGTGAGTGAGAAAATAATAAATAACTGCAATAACATCTCTAACGCAAATGAGTGTATTTTCAATTTGAATATGCCGATTTTCATGTAAAATTATTATGAAAGGTTATAGGGTATGCTAAAGTTGGCTATTAACCAGCTTTCCTAATGTTATTGACTTTAAAGGTACGTCTTCTTCTTGGCGTATCCACAAGTCATTGGTGATGGCTTGTGGTGGTGTCACGATTTATTCAGCTGATCCGTGATGCGGACGTTCCTAACATCGCCCACTTTGAGGCTGGGGCGGATTGGGAACAATCAGGGGTTTCACTCTACTCTTATTCGACATTGGCTGCGATGTACATGTACAGTTGTACACGGGACCGACGGCTTAACGTCCCCTCCGAAGGACGGGATGCTTTCAATTCTGTATTTTATCAATAGCTGGTATACAAATCGAATCCAGAATTGAGTACCCGAATATATAAATCCCAGCAAGTGACCCCACCTGGATGCAAACCCGGGAATTTTTTGGTAAATTTGCGCCACAGGCAAACACCCTAACCGCTAGGCTACGCTCTCCCACATACTTTAAAGGTAAATCTTATGTGCAAATTCGAACGCCTCTGAATAAGTTTTTTTTTCAGGGATGACCCATTAAAAACTGAAGGTGCTAGAATCACGAAATGCACCTAAAACTAGAGTCATTATGTGGATATCTTAATCTGCGCTGGAGGACACTGCGGACAGCTACAGGTGAAGTATTAAAATAACTGCAACATGTATATCACTAGTATGCCGAGGATATACATGGGATTATAAGTATAAGATCATGTGCACGTAGGGCTTGATTCACACAATCTGTCCTGCATAATAATACGTATTTCGGGTTGTGCATTATATTCTCGTGTATGTAAATAGGACTTTTCCCCTCATATAAATATATTTACGTGCTTATGATACCAATAAGTATTTAATATTCGTTTAATACTCATTTATATTTACATGCAACTCTGTTGTCAAAACAAGTACATGTAGATAATTCGATTTCAACTCAGTACTATACCTAAGCACAGGCATTAATGCCATAGATCTTATACCATACATTTTCCACTCACAGCTTGTCACTGCACACCAATTCTACCATTGATACTAACCCACTTGCCAAACTTTTACTTCTGTAAATTTTGTCGGATGAGTTGCTGTGAATGTTAGATAAATGTTAAGTGGATGTAAGCGGATGATTGGATGAGATGTGTTGGCTTGGAGTGTTTATTTGTGAGTGTGTGGACGAGCATTTCTTTCATTCTTAAAATGTCACTTACATGTAACATACCTACATATTAGCCCTTGGTTTGAGAATTTACACTTATTACCATTCTAGGCATACAGAGTGAATCAAAAAAATTGTGCATGATAAAACACCAAATATGACCCTGACCTGTTTACTCAACTGTGAAGCAGTTGATGTTTCCATGAGCTGCATATTTTTGACTTTCTATGCTGAAAAAATGACGTAATTTGGTGAAGAAATGAGGTAGATATGAAAGATTTTCACGGCTGATCCAGGAAGATTTGTCACCACATTCAGACAAAATAATGGAACTGAAAACCCAGCTTAACTGTGTAAATCCCATTGGAATGGGGTAAAAATGGATCAGCCGCGAAAATGTTTATATATTAATGATGATAATAATAAAAAACAATGACGAATCCTGTCCAATTTGTTCAAAACTACCCTAGATAAATACTTTCATTATTAGGATGTTAACTGTAATGGCCATCCAACAATACCGTATCAACCAGCCCAGTACAATTTGTAATCAATGCATGGATGTCGTGTGTCAAAAAGTCCACGATCGTCCCGTCACTTAACGATTATTGGTTCCCTAACAATCAGCTAATGACACCGGGAAATACCCGGAATCAACCAAAATGTCTGTGTTCTATTCTTTGAAACCATCCTTTTTAAAATTTTAAAGCTTGCAGATAACTGTCGTATAAAGACTAGACATATCAACAGCAATTAGACGTCGTAATTCTAGAACATAAACAATAATGGGTTACCTTCAGTCTACATGGCCTAAGTGCACATTTAAATCAGCCATGTGTCTTCTGATGAAAAAATCCAATTAAAAATCGGATCTCAAAATTTCACCATAAAATTGTCCTAGATTTAAATTTTAGAACTCTAAGCAGTTGCTCTGTATGCAACTGCTGGTATACGCTTTAAGTACAAGGCAAATTATTGTCATGTTGTCATGTTATTAAGATTACTTTATTTAACTCTAATTTCTGCTTAAATATTGTAAAAAGCAAGCTTAATATAAACCTCTTACAATAAATGATATATAATAGCGCCTTTTATTGGAGAGATTCACTGGAGTGACAATGCATGATCAGGTTATCATCTCTTAATTGTCAATCAACGAGATCTTAGACCACAATAAAATTTGAAATGTATTCCTGAAAATACATGTACGTCGTAAATAGGCAAGTTTATTGATACGTTACAGAGATAATGGTATGTATAAGACATCAGGGTGTATGCCTTTGCCTCTCTTGATGCGGACAGATCCACTGTCTCCCTACTCCCGTTTGTGAACAAGGCAAGCGCGTACCCAGAAGTACTTCAAAAAATCCAGGTGATCGCGAAACCCGGGACCGCCTATAATAACCTTGCTTCCTGATTCTCAAGTAAGCTAGAAAACTCATCTTTCAATTTGCAAAAATAAACCCCCACTTTAAGATATAATTATGAACTCCTACACTTCAAAAATTTTGCATTAGCAACTTGTCATCTGCACTTTGAAGGAAATTTCCGCCACTGTTTTCAGGTATAACTTTTTCATTTTGGGCATATTTCCGACATTTTTGCATCAGGGCAACTGCCTTGGCAAAGTTAATATTGTTTTACAATTTGCGAACAAAATAAGTACATTAAAAAAATCAAAAATAACGCCGCATTCGTGTTAGATGTACTTTTAAAACCCTAGAACGAAGCCCCATTGCACCCCCCGGATCCGTACCGATTTTTTTTGGGGTGTCAGCCTAGAGCATGGCGCCCCCTGGTCGACTACATCTTGGGTACGCCTATGCAAGGTTTGGGGTTCTATGGGACCCGCACTTTGTAAACCCTTGCATGTTTCCATAGGAATTTCTTAATAGAATTGATACCACACATAAAGGGTCATAAAGACAATGTAAAGGAATAAAATTTGAATTCCACAAAGTAACTAAGAAATTAGGGACAAAATATTGTTTTCGAATTTGGAAAAAGGGAACTCAAATGGACACGACCATATTTCCACAAAGTATACCATTTTGAATGTAAAAGATTGCTAGACAATCTTCTGATCAGAATTTAGAGCCCGGGCTTTTCAAACAACACCCAATAAGGAATGCGCAATAATTTGCAATGGTCACTTTGTCACGTTGCCTATAATACAGAGTATCATCTGAAGATGGCCTAATTGTGGGTTATATCAGTGGCATTTAATAACGCTTATTCATAGCATGTAAATGAAAATATAAGTCACACAAATATATAACCAATTGAGAATGATTTGAATGACCTTTGAACATAACGAACAGAAATACCTATAGATGACATCATTTTGGCATATCAATAGGTGCTTTAAGGAGCAGGCTATTAGCCCATATAGCTCCCATACAATTGTAAAGAAGGTCACTTTACCCCACACAAAAAGCAAGTGCTTTTTGCGTCCGTGTAGCAATTCCAGTGAATACCCCAGATGTGTAACGTAATTAACCTCGCCCCTTTTATAGTTCACCTAGATCAGTACACTTATAACCCATCATGGTGAAAGCGTACTCTAGCTTTTGGGCAGATTTCCAATAAGATGGAAGCGTATATAGCGATACCGAATACATAATGTAATTTGCTAGATTGTGTTTCTATTTTGGCTCATAGCTGGGCACAAGGTGTTGATAGTTACGCGAACAAAACCAGCATGGATTGAGAGTGTCGACAAATAGGCTAATGACGGTGTCCTTATTTCCACTAATTGACGGCTAGGTTTACAGGAAAAACCGTCATCGCTAAATTTGCTAATAAAAGAATATAACAGTAATGAATCAAAACTATCAACACAGCTCTATTTCATTGCTTTCCTTATCATTCATATTCGACTTAAAGAAATGTATGTCGTGTTAAATAGGCTAATGACGGTGTTAAATAGGCTAATGACGGTGTCCTTATTTCCACTAATTGACGGTTAGATTTACAGGAAAAACCGTCATCGCTAAATTTGCTAATAAAAGAATATAACAGTAATGAATCAAAACTATCAACACAGCTCTATTTCATTGCTTTCCTTATCTTTCATAAGAAATGTATGTCGTGTTTATTATTAAATAATATTAATGACTTGATATACTTTGAAATACTGAAACATAAAGACAAGATAAAGGTAATGATACTTTATAATTTTGTCTTATGGAACATGAAATTTGATCAAATATTTATATTTTTATGCAGTCGAAATTGTGCAGTCGATATTATTGATTACTGCGCATAATTATTTTAATAATTGATAAATTATTAAAGTAAATATCAGGTTTAAAATGCACTCCCTGGATGTTACTACTTTCAATTGGATAAATTTGGATTTCACATATATATCACAAGTACTCTCCTTTGTTTATCGTTTAACCCAAAGAATTCATTTAATGAAGAATACGAGACATTTCAAAATGTTTTTAAAAATGTTTATTAGACTAGTTTAATGAATACATCTGTGTTAGGATTTAGAGCAGTTCCAAAAATTTAGATTACAAAAAGCACCTCCAGCTACGACAAGTTTTCTTATCGGATATTTAATATTTTTATCACTAACATCGTGGGAAAAACTTGAGGGCATATTGATAGTCATCGAGCAAGCCATGTTTCACAATTTCCACAAATTGAGAATCGGTATGTTTTCTTCCAAGAAAACTTTTGCCGAGGAGTTTGAAAACAGAAAGTTATTAACTCGTTCGCTTTTTGTTGTTTTGTAGTGCGCGTCAGTTTAGAAGACAGAATTTTCAATACCAATGTCATGGTTAATGTCGGCTTTCAAAGATTTCCGTATAAACAAATGTTCATTTACGATATCTTAATGTGAACGCAAAATTGACAGCGTGTAAGTGAATTTGAATAAAATAAATAAAACACCAACTTCCTTGCAATAGAGGTAAACAATATAAATTCGAAAATATACGAATAAAGAGAGAAGAATCAAATGATTAAATAACTAAAAGGAATGAATGTGAAAGGATATGATCCAATCAAGCCAATACAACAGTGATGTGGTATAGGCCAAAATAAGGCATGGGACACAATAGAAAACATTAGGAAGTGTTCACTTTAAACGTCTTTAACTACATGTATATATAATTGTGTATGTTATCGGTATGGCTGTATATGTTTAACTTTGGAGACGCTCACCGTGATAATAACCCGTTGTCAGATCTGCCTGCTCTGACCTTAATTGGATAGGCTTATGTCAGTTATGAAGAAATGAATACACTGATACAACGTTATTGAACATTTTTGTTAAGGTATTTTGAATCCGTACTTTTATTAAGGAAAGTTGAAGAAAAAAAGATATGCTCTATTTTGTTAGCAAGACTATTTATTATGTTGTTAATTGTTTTTATGCTAGCTAAAATGTTAATTAGAATCATCGATTATACTCTTTCTCTCGCTTCAATTGAAATAATACCATTGTATGGTTATCGTTAGAGAAAGGTCCGATATTATTTTCTGTATTGATCTTCATAATATTTGTAGAGATTTAGATCCAGGCAAACAGAAACACAAATAATTGTTAAGACAACATATGAATACAAAAGACTTAAGTTTAGGAGGTCACTCTGCGTTCTGGTAATGGTTTGGTAATGAAGCATTCTGACAAAACCCAGAGGACCATTGACGAAAATGTTAGACGGTAGAGCTATCAGCAATTCATTAACAGGTTTTACGACATATTCGCTACAACGTACTTTGGGCATATTTCTCAGAAAATATAAGGCTATTTTCTGTAAAATGATTTACAGAGAATTTTTCAAGAATGTAAAACACCATGTTTGTTTGCCTACGTCAGCTCTGTAAATGTTGAGTGATGGCCCGGCTAATGAATGTATTCAAATGTTTCCTATTTTGAATCACATGTACAGAAAAAACATTTATAAAATCATTTATTTTTTCCTAACCTTTTGCGAAAGTCGCAATGTTTTGCAGTTTTTTTTCATAAAGAAAGTTGAGCAAATCTTAAAGTTTTGATGCGCCAAATACTTGTTGTCCGTTTTTTTCATCATGATAACTTTTAAATGATAAAAGAGACAAATAATGTAAAATACCATCTTTTAAACCGCTTTACTTAATAATGTTTGAAAAAAAACAGACAATGGTGGACTGTTATCATAACTATACCATTTCAGTACACTGACTTGTAGGTAAATACGATGACCGGGGCTATTGTGTCAAGGACCACCCTAAAAGGCTGCTGTTGCGGAAATCTCGCCTTCAGGCACGATGTAGCAGCTAACGAGATCTAGGCAGCGAAGGGAAGGGAAAAGAGGTGGATGTTCGTGATTTTTCTGGATTACTTCAGCTTTAATTTTCCCTCAAGCTCTTCCCCTTCTGTAGAGAAGTTATTCTTCGGCTTTCCCATGAACATTTAGTAAGTTGGATGAAATCGCCTTGAGAAATTATAAGACTTCACGGACTTCAGAGAAGTTAAGTACGATGACTTCAAATATACCTTTAATAGTTTTGTGAAATGTTATGTATGTATGCATTGTGTACTTTCAAATTTCAAGCAGCATCATGGTACATTGCGTGAATTTTTTACGAACATTATCCACTGAGGCTTTTAAATAGCATTAGTGTCTCTGATAAAGCCAAACTATCTAATTTCTGTATCTATTTAATAGGAAATAAGGTGAAAACTTCAAATAATAAAGTTAACTATACTTATTAATAAACTGCTGCTGTACGTGGGAACTTGACATTTATCAAACTTTAGATGTTAAATAATTAAACAGATCTTACATAATTTCTTTTAAATTAATACCTCAAAATTTCCACATACTCTTTTTTGAACATTATAGTTTCTAAGGCTTTTGAAATTAAGCAGTCTCGAGAGATTTTTCCAAATCTTTAGGTATTACTTTGGCAACAATGCACTGCACAAAGCACCAACAAACATAAGAGTCAAAACAAAATAAACCCCTTCCAAAGAAAGAAAACGTCATCAATATAGTGCATCCAAGAGTTAGGGTACGGCTGAAGGTGGATGGATAGATAAGACGATCCTCAAGGTGGCCCATAAATATAATAGCATAGTTGGGGGCAAAGGCAGTACCTATTGCTGGACCTGTTAATTGAATATAGTGAGAATCATTACACTTAAAATTGTTCAATGAGAGCACCAATTCCTTCAAACAAATATTGCAACACGGATCTAAAACCGATCAAATCTAAGTGGGCAGATCTTGTACATAATATAATGTTGATTCATGCTTATTTCACCACGGTTATAATAGGTTGAATCCTGTAGGTTGCTAGTTTTAATTTAATTACAAGACTTGTACACATACTGATAGGTATATCATTAAATATTGAACTTTGTCTAAACATAATATCAAGACAAAACTACACACTTTTTGTGTCTATACATTATATCACGTCTGTGTTCATAGAAAGGTGAAATTGTCATTTAGATCCATTGCACTTGCAATGTTGTATTATGTCAAGCCTGTCTTCTAGCATTTGCACTGCTCTCTGCATCCCTATGTACATCTACACCTGATGAGTGCATGATACTGTTCACCAGTCGATGGATTAGGCAACCATTTCATCTTCCACTCTGCATTGGACGTTTCGAAAGACCATCCAAAGTCTGGTGGATTCGGCAACTCTGGTGCTTTGATAATTGTTTGACTCGTATGACCTGCCGTATCCTACTCACAACAAATGCTAGGCTATAGTACATCTTGTGTTGGTGAAATGTTTCCCATTTCTAAGCCTTTTCTGAGTAAATAACCTTTGCTTTTTACTATTAATACCTACATTAACGGATGTTAATATAAACTAAAGCCAAGTTGAAAACGAAGTCTGTGAAAGACGTGAAATCAAATACTTAACCACCAAACATTCGATCTTATTAGTAATGTCTACAAATCATTACATGATCATTTTCCTCATTAAAATGTTTCTATTAGTAATTATTACAATGTAATTCCCCTCGATCAGTAGGCTGACCGGATTGTTGGGAGGGACAGTGGTGGCATTTGACCCCTTCTTCCACTGCGGTCTCCAAAGTTGCTACTCTTTTTATATGCAATATCATTTTAAGGTTAATGTCTTTTTACAATTTCTGTTGGTGTTTTGACCATAGAGGCTATTTTAATAAACAATAAGGCACTTCTATACTAACGCTAGTGTATTATGAGCGGTAGGATTGTTGTAGCAGTCGATCGCCCGCCTTTCATGAGCGCGACCCTGGTTCGATTTCGTGTAGCGTGAATTTGCTTGCTGATCAATACCCGATCGGTTTCCTCTTATATCTAAAATCTGATTTTTCCCCCATAAATATTAGTTTGCTCTTATTTACTCGTTGTATTGTAACAGCCTTAGGCGCTCAACTACGGCGCCTTGAGAACTTCGACGGATATGTCGCGCTTTATAAGAATTCAATATTATGCTAAACAGTAATAATATTGGACCGAAATACATTAATATTATTGTCATAATTGGTTTAGTTGGCCATGACAACATAGGTATAGACACAAAAATCAATTATTATTTTGAAGAAAGATATAGGAGTGTAAATTGGCGGCCATATTGGAATAAAATGCCTGCATAAGATATTATTGAAAACTAATATCATATTTGGATTATTTGAGCCTGAAAACATAGGAATACTACACAATGATTAAGTTGATATCATTATTTTGTGCAAATGTATAACAAATGTATCAGTTTTAGTGTACATTGGCGCAATATTGGAAAACAAACTGACTGACACGAGATAGTGTCATATTTAGATTCCTTGACCCTCAAAACAGGTATAGACACATAGATCATAGGCATTGAAAATAAAAATGGCGGTCATTTTGAAAATGGCCACTACGGCTGCCACAAGCCAAACCCAGCTGGGGTCCCATTTTGATATAGTCAGGTATTGTCCATATTAAATATGTGCCAAGTGTCATATTTCTATCACAAATGCACGATTTTTTGTTAATCCTCTGGACTATAAGAATACGCTTTGTTAATCCAGCCCACCCCACACATGCTTTGTATATAGGTATACATTAAAGACCAAAACAGCTCTTGCGTATATAACAAACCGTTTTGGTATCTTATCGTTTTTGGTATGTGCCTTTGTGTTCAACAGAATAAAGCGCAGTCATATGTGTAATCTCTCTTTAATCTGTTGAACACAAAACGGGTTCTAACACGTAAAAAATGAGTGTGTTTAGATTGCATTATGTTCAGTGAAGGAGAGTTTTTATACGAGCATATTTTGGTGCAGAGTGCGATGGGACGCAGTGACCTTACGGTCTAAATCCACTTTGCACTTGACATAGTTTAGACAAATATTTCAGAAACAGAGCGAAGTGCTTTTGTCATGAAATCTTTGTATGGTAGAGACATACTTAATCGTTTGCTAACGCCCGGTGTATGGTACATTGAGGTGATGGTGTAGTGTCCAGCAAGCAGTAAAGATAATTATTTGTATTGACACATTTCCTGTTTTGCCTGCAAATTACATAAAATCCAAATGGTTCTCACATGTGAAAATTGGATTTGGTATGAGCTTTTAAGTATTAAAGGTGCAACAAGAGATTTCACAAAACAGGTGTCCTTAAATGTGAAAATTGTGATTTTTGCACGGGTATAAAGCTAGCTATATATCAAAAATATCTCCACCTGCAAAGATTGAGCTGAGAATTATTTCTTTGGTGTAAAAATTGTGAAATTTCTAATTTCCTATAGGAGCAAATAGGAAATTCAGATTCTGTTTTATATTGAAATATAAAAATATAAAAGTCACCTTTTGTTTCCACTTTTAAGACATTTCTTTAGACATTTCTTAACCAAAATACAAGGTAAGAAATTGAGAAATTGAGTGTCTAATCTATATGAAATCACTACATATGACACCTCACATAGATGCCTCCAAATCTCTTGTTGCACCTTTAAAATCAATGTTCTTTCTTACTATTGATGTATTTGAATAAATCACAGAACTGATAAAATTTACTGTTTAATGTTTTGCGTACGTTTGTTTGGGACTTGTCTATTTGTTACTAAATCAAAGAAAGTCGTTTGAAAGTGGTTTGAAGATTTTCCAGTGGTCTAAATCGTATCCATGCATATGGAAAGCGAAATACGTGCAGTACAACCAAACAAACTCGGAATGAATGCCTCTGGTCTGGTAAAAACAAAACAATATGAGTAAAAAAGAACCTTGTTAAAGTCAACTACATCACGTCTAAGGGGGTTTTATAGGATTTTAACTCTGCGTGTGTGTTTGCCCCCCGGATATTGCTCGCTAGTTATCCAGCGCAAATGTTGATATGCTTCTTAAGAGAGGTGGTTGCATCGTTTATAGAAGGCAGACCTGCTTCCCCGTGACATTTGATGGATTGGGTAAGCGCAAGGAGCCCAAACACTGGGAGGGCAAAAGCCTCAAGCATGGGGATTTGTCACGCTGATCAGGCCAAGTGGGCGCTTCACAACTTTTCCAACTGGGATATGATATTGTGAGAGTAAGTTGTACACTGTCCGTATGGTAAACTTAATGCAGCTTAAAACACTAGAAAGCCACGTGTTAAACAGGCGTATATAGCTAGGCTAATGAAGAGAAGATAAACGTCGTATTTATAACACATTTGTAAATTTAATAACTCCACGAACAATGACAGTTATGACTGAAAAATATCCATCCATCCATCCATCTATCCATCCATCTATCCATCTATCCATCCACCCATCCATCCATCCATCCATCCACCCATCAAACAATTGTTTTGAACTTGATAAAACACATGATTTATATCGATTTCAAAATACTAAAAGTACACTTGACAGATGCAAAGCCCCAGAAAAATCATCGTGATGATGATGATGATGACGACGATAATGATTTCTTAGAGCTTTTTCATGATAAGTTTTGCTCTTGTTTTGTGCTACTCGTTTTATATTTCAAAGAGTATTTCGTGATCCACAGCCTCGTCCTCCCGACATTACCTAAAAAATTGAGTTTTTATATCATCTGCACCGTTGGTCTAAGTATTGCATGCGGGTCTATATCTTACGTGCAGATTCAATCTTCTCTAGAAGCAATTCGTAATTTTGCATTTTACTGTCCATAAACGGACAGGAATTACAACACAGTGGCGTAAGGGGCAGCGTGACACGAACATTCACTCATGATATCACACGCACCGTTTGAATTAACTGAAATTTTGGAAGTAACATTTTCTTGGGGATATACCTATTAACAAAAATGAAGGTGTTAGGATCAAGAAATGCATCTTTAAGTATAATCGAAAGAAAACGATAAAAGTACAAAAATATGAATAAATATGAATGAATTAATATATTTTTTTCAGAAACGAGATAATTGGTTGCCCCGATGGCATAACACTGTCAACCTACGAATGCTTTCTTTCTTGACACCAATTTGAAGATAAATCTGTCCCCGCAAATAAGAGGTAATACCTATAAGCAACTGTCACCCATTCCAAAGTGATTGTACAAAACAGAGGCAATGCCATGTAAGTAGGATATCGTGTCTGTTACCCATTCCAATGTGATTGTACAGTGTCTGTCACTCATTTGGAATGTAATTGTACATAAGACACCGCGTCCGTCACCCATTCATAGTAAAGTACAGAAGGAATCACCATTACCATTACGTCGGTCACCTATGTGATTGAACAAGACTACACAGAAAGTCATTAATGAAAAATGTTATCCACATTTGAAAGAATAAAAGTGAATTGCACAGAAAAATACAAAGGTAATCACATTAAAGGTGCAACGAGAGATTTCACATGTGTCCCTAAAAATGTTAAAATTCTAATTTTTGGAGTAATGTAAAGCTTCCTATCAAAAATATCTCCATGTGAATGTGAATGGATTAAGCTGAGAATTATTTCTTTGGTTCAAAAATTGTGAAATTTCTAATTTACTATATAGGAGCAAATACTAAATTCAACCTGTTTTATATTGAAATTAAGCAAATCAAAATCGCATTTTGTTCTTCACTTTTAAGGCATTTCTATAGCAAATTACAAGGTAAGAAATCTATTGGGGTCTTATCTATATGAAATCGCCATATATGACAATATATTGATGCTCCATAATCTCTCGTCGCACCTTTAAAGAGACACTGGCACATTTGAAAAATAGTGCGCCCTCAATATTGTTCAAAATCGATATTTTTGTATGGCTGTAAGGCTTTTGTATACAAAAGCCCTCACCGGAAATGATTAAGACCAAATCAGCTTCCTTATGGGTAAACAGAACGATTTTATAAAATAACGTCGCCGGCGACGTTAAATTCAGCAGACGACGAAAATGGCGTTTAATACAAGAACACGCACGCCGTATGCATGTTTCCCACGCTATGCACACTGTTTGATCGGTCTATAACCTTTGTGGTTTTAATATCAGTGAGTACGAGTCAAAAATATTCATGTAATATACACATTTGTTGATTAAAGTTATGGAAAACTTAAAAGTTGGCCTACAAATTACCTGGATGTCTTTATCCTCATATCAATGTCCCTATCTATTTTGGGGTATGTTATTTTTATGTGTAAAATATATCTCTGTTCTTCCAATGGCCTAGACTATCATTTGAGAGCAAATTGAAGAAATTTCATATTTTGTAAAAATGTGCCAGTGCCGCTATAAAGACCAATGCGTTTTCTGGCCTGACCGTAAAGTTGAGTATATACACAATTTTTTTGCTAAAAATGATAGTTTAGGGTGTGTAGAATAAGAATCTGCTGGGTGCCACCTGGGCATCCTTGGGCATTTTGAGAAATCCAAGATGGCGTCGCCATAAATAATAATTATATATTCAACCCTATATTATCAAACTATGGAGTTACTACTAGATATACTATAGGATCCAATGAACAAGTGTATGGCACTTATTACATTAAGTCATACTTCAAATTCAAAATGGAAGCCAAATCTAATAATTTTAAAATATGCCCTATAACAGCAAATACCTTCGATAAAAAATAAACATGAAGTACTTAGATTATGTTGTTAGACACAATAAATGTATTTATGATACCTTTAAAATTGTAACATAACGTCAATCAATATGGCAGCCAAAAACGTGAATGTCTTCAAAAAACACTTGACACAAATTTCTAAATATTACCTTCAAGTATAAATTATTGTGTCAATGAAACAATTAGAAATGTACCTATGATCATAACCAAGTGATACCAGGTAACCCCGATAAATAAAAATGTGTCAAATTATAAATTGAGTGCAATATATGTGAAAAAATGTAATTCCTATGGTATTTTGACAATTTTGCACCATATTAACTTTATTTCAATTTTGGCGCATTTAAAACAAATTGAAATGTATGGTGTACATTGGTTAGGATCAAAGGTACATTTTTAATGTCATTGACACATTGATTTCGATTTGAAGGCTGTAATACTTATAAATTTGTGTCAAGTATTTTTTGAAGATGTTCACGTTTTTGGCTGCCATATTGATTGACGTCATGTTACAATTTTAAAAGTATCAGAAATACATTTATTGTGTCTTACAACATAACCTAGGTACTTCATGTCTTTTTTTATCGCAGGTACTTTCTGTTATAGGGCATATTTTAAAATTATTGGATCTGGCTTCCATTTTGAATTTGAATAATGACTTAATGTTACAAGTGCCATACACTTGTTCATTGGATCCTATAGTATATCTAGTAACTCCATAGTTTGATAATATAGGGTTGAATATATAATTATCATTTATGGCGACGCCATCTTGGATTTCTCAAAATGCCCAAGGATGCCCAGGTGGTACCAGGCTGATTCTTATTCTACACACCCTAATCTAACATTTTCAGCAAAAAATTGTGTATATACTCAACTGTACGGTCACATGAACGTTCTCTCTGACTAAAAAGCAATCTGACAAGGACAAAATCAGATATTTTAGTCACTGCTGTCCGTACTACGGACTCTTATACTACAACGCGAATTGAATGGACATTTGTTTCTCTGAGTATTGCCGCTTTCTTCCTTTTCTGTCAATTTTTCAATTGAAAAAAAATAACTTACGAGAATTTTACTAACTTGTACTACATTTTTGAGCTACTCCTGCACATTTCAAATATTTTAACTCTTTCGGGTGAGTCACTGATAGTATCTTTAAGTTAACTTTTTATGAAGGAACAGGGAATCATATTTATATTATTCAGCAGGTGTGAAAATTGAACAAAGCATGTCGAGTCATGATTTGATGCACATCTTGCGTAGATCATATTAAAAACGCACAAAAAATGTTCAGTGGATCTTTTGTTTCAATTCACGGGTCTTATGGTTTAATTGACAGAATCGTATGGGATTTTAGAGAATATCGTAAATACTGTTGCTTTCTTAAGATATAATTTATGATTTGCATTTTGGAGATTTATATGTTAACAATTTAATTCCAAAGAGAATATCTTTCTTTGACCCACGCGATTATATTATCCATTGGAATGGACTAGATACAGAGTGTCCTCATAATCCCAGTAATCGCTCATTCGTTTCTTGAAATACATATAAAAATGTGTTTTCTGATTATGTAAAATGTTCGCTTTTTGCTCTCTTCTATTGAAGAATATTCTAAAATGACCATGACCGTGTGCAGCATTTTGTGGGCCACCCTAACCGAATACTTTTTTGTTTCTTTCTGAGCGGGTTCAGCCCAGGGTGTTCCTAAGTATCAGGTCATCTATAAAATTCAGCAGACTTTTTCCAGTTAATGGCTTCTCTTTCTTCACGTGTATTCACAACTGAGATAAACTCTAGTACTGTACCTGTTCAAAAGGTCACAACACTTATTATTATTTTGATATCAAATCTGATATTATTTGTTATATCTACGGTCATGTTTTCCCAGCTTTGGTTTACATTAAGATTATAGAACAGATTACAGGTATTGGTCTGCGATTTTGATGAAAGCCTGTAAACCTAACTGGTTTCATTAAACAGGAGGGGGGAGAGCAAGTGAGATTATTAATTTGATAATTCCCTTGTTACATAAGATGACAGAAGGGAGGAGATATTCTTAGAACAAAATTAGTTAACGCAGGACTTCATCGGTCTTTGGTCACTTTCCTAAAATTAAATGAATATGTCTCTGAAATTTCAACTGATTTATTTGTCTTGCAGAAACGCACTCGTTGTAATGATGACGTCCGTCGTATCATCATACGGTGGTATGACCCACACATCAATTATACCTTAGAAGTGTCATAAACCTTTATGCATCTCCCAGTTTTCAAAATAATCAAAATCATGACTTGGTCAGAAACAGGACGATAATTTCTTGTCAAATCCGAAATTGTCCATGGTTTAAGCGCAATAACTAGGAACGTATGCATGGTGTATAAAGTAACTTCTGTTAGACTGCGAGAAGATCTTTGTTTATAGTAATGAGTGATGATAGATTGACGTGCCTGATATCAGTAAATCAAGTAAGAGTATCATGAGAAAGTGAGCATGAGCCACACCAATGAATAAAAGAAAGTACTTTTTTCAAATAACACTAGGCCTATAGCTACTCACTCTTGCCATCTGCCTGGTTTTTAGTGGTAATTTAAAAACACACGTGTACCAACATGAATATACCCTATGCTACCAAATTACGATGGTGTATTCCCAAATCGAATATGCTAGTATTCAATTTCAGTTTATTACGAGAGCACTTAGACCAGTAGTTGGTTTCCTTTACGCCCGCCTTTGTGCATTTTTTCGGTTAACCATGGGTTTAATCTCTTTTCTTGACATTAGAATTTATTTTTGCCTAGATAATCGTTGATGAGAAGTCAATATACATTAGCACATCGTAATGACACCTATTTATCATTAGGCGTGTCATACTGCATAATCGTGAGACGGGTGCTATGCTCATCATTTTCACATAGATGTGTTCATTGATGGGTGAAAGTATAATTGCCAGCGAAACCAATCTATTGAAAATAGAACAATTATCAAATTTGAATATTATTAGACGCTGGCTTTAATATATTGACTGGTAAATATTTCTGGTATAAACAGCAAATCATTTCGTCTATGTTAATGGCTCACTAGAAACACTGTAAAAATGTGTCTTGGCATGCTTTTGGAAACATGTCTGGCAAAAAAGACATGTATTGAACAATATAAAAAAAATAAAAGCATGTGCCTCGACCAAAGACAAGATCTAAGATACATGTTCAATTAAGACAAGTCTTCCAGCAGTCATGTCTAACTTGAAGACACAACATCAAGACATGTCTTAAAACATGATTCAATGGACACGTCTTACATTTAAGACATATTTTGCATGGAGACATTTGTCTTGAATAGAGAGGCGATTTTGTGTTTTACTGAAGAAGGGTCTAAAACCCGGCTTCACAGGACATTTATATTACAATAGGCCACGTGTGTCTGTCTGTCTGTCCGCCTATTTTCTCGGAGGCTGGGGGTCATACGGTCACGAAACTTGGTGGGTGGGTGTAGCTTGGGCCGGGCCAGATCAAGTTCGATTGGTTAGCGGATACGCGTCCCGCAAGCCGGGTAATCGAAAAAAAAAACAGGTTTCAAATTTTGGTGTTGGCTTCCAAAACATTAATATATATAATCGTATCATGTGTGGGCTTCCAAAACAGCAACTATATAATCCTGTCATCCGCCCTTTTTCTCGGAGGCCGGGGTCGTACGGTCATGAAACTTGGTGGGTGGGTGTAGCTTGGGCCGGTGTGAAAGTAATCATAGTCCGGCAAGTATCATAGTCCGGGCTCCATAGACGACAACGGAATAAAGCGTGAAACTAATGTTGCGTGAAGAGTCAACTGAATTGATTGCCTTATTGTTCACCATTGTTCCCGGACTGTGAGCCCGAAGGACCATATCTCCTGCCACACCTGGCCAGATCAAGTTCGATTGGTTACGCGTTCAAGCCGCGAAACCCGGGGACCGCCTTGTGTATTATAATGCACTCTGCGAGGCACTTGATTGATTTCTTATATTCTATGCGACGGTTTGGTTATTTTGTGACACAGTCAGATCTTGACAATCTGACACGGCTATTCGAGGTTTATAACTCCGTTAGCTCCTTTTATTGGAGCCAATTGGGAATTTATCCCGTTTGAATTTAGACATGGACGGTAGGCGGTATCGCAGACATAATCTATCAGGTGGTCATTATGTTATGATCGATGTGAAAGACGGCTATTTGCACAACGGCTGCGGCTTTTTCTTTTCCGGGCGGGATAAACAACAAGGACCAGTCGTGATGAAAATAGGAATAATACATGATTTTACAGATTCGGGCTAGTTTAAACAAACCTCCCATTCAAGTGTATAGTTGTCACTTTCTCCCTATGAGCAACTATCGGGAGTCAACGGATTCAGCCAGTAGGTTTGTTGTGTGTGTGTGGGGGGGGGGGAGGGGTTAGGACCTTGCCATCCTACAGCAACAGTTGATTCAAAGCAGCATCAACATCCGGCGCGACGAGGGCTAGTTTATTTACCAAGAACTACGATATTAGGGCGCTATTACGCGTATCGAACGAAGGCAGGCCTGGACGAAGACTCGAATCTAAGCTGGAAGCAATTCAAGAATTTAATGAACCGGGGAGCGAGTTCCAAATCAGGAATCCGGAAAAAAAATGGGGAAAGCCAACACGGAATCACTAGAAACGGATTGCCATAGTTGAAATCATTGCTAGCTAATTTTAGTATTCGGGTCACAACCACTCCAGCTGTCTGCGGTTTACCTCGGTCTGCATGGCTGCCGCGCTTGTGAGCGATTCGTAATAGGGCCCGAGCGACTGAGAAAAAGATAAGTTTCCGTTTTACCTCGAAACATCATAGCCCTGGTACAATTCCTGCCGGCAGAACAGGAATTGGTACAATTCCTGCCGGCAGAACAGGAATTGTACGGCAATTACTGTTACTTGTTTGGCATATGTCTGAGCAACATCAGGCTAGCTTCACCTGGTATCAATTTGCCTCGCAACTAGAACCATTGCCTACCCGCTGACCTTGCATGCACTTTGAACCTGTTGAGGTATGTTACACATTTTCCAGGGGGAAGGGCAGATTTATTTGGCATCCGTGTGTAACAACACGTACGGCAATACGTAAAATTAGCACTCTACAGAAATACCCAGTAAACAAAATGCTTTTGAAAAAGCAAAAGGTTTTCGTCCTACCTTTATATGGTCCTTCGCCAGGATGAAACAAGTCTTACGACTTATTTATCCATCATCTATAGTGGCACTTCGGTAATGAAGATTGGCATCACGTGGATCCTCACCTCAGCACCTCCACTGACCGTAGGTTATTATCCTCCGGGGATCACTGTCAGAGCACCTTAGGGGAGGTTTCACGGCAGTCCCCAAGCATATTGCACGTGCGAAGTGCAGCGCCGGGAACCTGTTGTTAGTAACTCGACTACCCCTCTCCACTTTGGGGAATAGTAGTCTGCCGAAGCTCGCTCACCCCGAAAGGCTCCCCATGGATATCTATAGACTGCTGGTAACCATTCTTATAAAGAGCCATATTCTTCTTGATGTCAATTCTGCGGTGTCAAGCTGCGTTACACCTGGGGGGGGGATGCCCGATGTTCGTTACTAGATTTGGGATTTTGGTTGCCGAGCTCCTGTAGAGCTCTATGGGGAAAAAATCCCTAAAAAACAGGGGGGGAAGGACGCCCGATGTTCGATACTAGAGTTTGGATTTTAGGGAGCTCTATGGAAAAAATCCCTAAATCGGCATTAATATGCCTGATTGATTCCTCCAAAACCGCTTGATGAATTCCTTCAATTTTTACCATACGGCAAGAAGACATAATGTTAAGCTATTTTGTTCTGCGAACTTTTAGTTCGTAGAAGAAATTTGGAGAAAAATGCATTTGAAAATTCAATTTTCGCGCCATTTCAAAAATCCCTAGACTGCTAGAACGTTATTTAGTTCAAATTTAGTCTCATTCTCATGTATTTGGGGTCCTATCACGCCTATCAACTCCGAGTACGAACGTATTCAAACGCACACGAGATTACCGCGCTCATGTAACACAATAGCGTCATGCACGCATTAATTTTCACAAGTAAAAATCACAAATCCCCCAGCATAGACAATATTACTACTGAATTAATAAAAACGGGGGAGGGTCACCTGTTCAACAACTCTTCTTCCTATGTTTAGAGGGCGTTTTATTGATCTCGAATCTGTACCTGACGAATGGAATATGGGAGTCATCGTTCCAATTCAGAAAAGAGGGGGGATAAAACTGACCTAAACACTATCGAGGGATCACCCTGTCATTCGTGTGTTTCTAAACTTTACATGAAATAATAGGTAAACATTTATCTAACTTTCTTTGAAACGAATGATATTTTGTCAGAAAAATTCAAGGTGCTTCCGAACAGATAGGCGATGTGAAGATCACATATTTACATTAAAAATATTACAATCCATCAGGAAAGCAAGAAGGAAAATCAGACATATTGAGCCTTTCTTGTTCAAAAAGCATTTGACAGTGTTTGGCGCGACAAATTATGATTACAGCTTGGAATTGGTATCAGGGAGCAATGTATTTAACGTAATTAGATTAACCATATTTACCCAAATGTTTCAAAGTATGGTTCCTTTGCGATATTGAAACAGATATTTTAATAATGCCCGAAGGTCTTGAAACAAGGATGTGCCTTTCGCCTATTTTAAATTTGTCATTTACATAAACGAAATTAGCTCGTTCGATAAGATTAGCAAATTTAGGGGCTAATAATATGCATTCTTCTTATAGGTTGTTCTTTCTGGGCCGACGACGTGGTTTTAATCGGGGACAATGAAATGACTTGAACAAGTTACGAACGTAACCAGTGCTTTCTTCTGATAAATCCAAATTAAATTTTAACTACATCAATCTATGTAAGTTGTGGTTGGTAAAAAACTTAATGATACGTAAATGCTTGGAACTTGTGATCACTTTATTATTTTTTGAGGCAAAGATTACAAGTATCTGGGAGTCAATTTCGGCAGAAATTTATCAGACCACGTCCTCCATTGAAGATGTTATTCGTAAGGGCAACAGATATTGGGCGTACATTAAATCATCCGTTAACACCATGATAATTTTTTTTGTTTAACCTAACCGTGGTCTACTATGGAGACCTTCTATGGAAAACTGTTGCGTTGCCAACTATTAATTAAACGTATACGCATTCCTCATGTGGTATTAGTGACTCGGGCCATGAAAGAATGGAGGTCTTCAATCAAATGGCAAAACTATTCTGAGCGCCAAGAAACACGTGCCAAAGAAGCCCTCTATGGGTAATTAGGTTGGGACTACACATTTCAACCTACGCAGTCTAATCACAGATCAAATATTTTAAACCGCATGTCTTCTCAATATGGAGGAAACTAAGTTCCCCCACATATTATCAATGCTTGTTTAACACTTTCAATCTATACAAAAAACTGCAATGGAAATGTTTGACACATGTCCGAAACACTCTTGTTTCAAGTTGGATTGTATCATATTTTTCACCAACCAACCACACAACAGCAACTGGGTTAAGGTTTTCATGAATTTCCACAATGACCTACACCGAAACCCTATGGTTTGAGATACACTGAAATAAAACCCTTGCGAACCTACTGCAAAGTTAAATGTCTACTACTCCACATTTGCCAATATATTTGTTAAGCCTAACAGATTCTACGCTCGCGTTCTTCTCAAATTTAAGGCTCGAACAAACACATTACCACTCGAACACAACATTAAAATCGTGGTCTCCCAATAAATAGAGGCCCAAATTTAAACTATTTAATATGCGTAGAGACACAAATCACTTCATGTTCAAATGCAGCGCACTTACTGATATCAGAGAGGATTAGATGAATACTCTTAAAATGGAACTCGCACTCACATTTCACGATGTTTTGGTATTGGTGTTAGATACAGTAGTGATGAAGTTAAATACCTTATTCTCATGCTGAAAACGTGTTTGTTGTGACAATGATTTAAGGTCGTAATTTGATACCGGAACTCAAACTCTCAGACCTACATCAAACGTGCATGGAACACAGATCAAAGAGTTGCTCAGTTACATATTGGTCCTATCAAATGTGGTTTGTTCCTCCTCTCTCTTTTTGGCCAGAATCTTAATTTTTGTTATTTTAAAATTGTATATGTCTTTCTCCAACTACAAAACCACACATTCAGCTATGCTAGACAACATTAACTATTTATTTCAATTGTGTTTAGTATTTGTACGCTATTTTCTTCAGTGTCCATTAACTAAACACCATTTTGGTTAATGCTTGTTTCAGCTTGGAACTGCTGAATAAAGTGATTTGTAGTATAGTTATTGTGTTTTTTAAATGTAATTTTCTTTGTACATGTATACTGTTGCTTTGCCTTGTAATTTGCGTTGGACGCACCATCAGTCTGATGAGTGCCACTGTTATAAAAGTGAGATCCTAATAAACTATAACTATAACACAATACCCGACGTATTGACAGGAACTGGATCATATCGCACCACATTTTGCTCAAACATCCTTTCCAAGACCTGATTGTCATAGTTGGTCGCATGTTTTTGTGAAATTAACGTATAGGATTCGTTTTATGGGTGCGACTTTTTGCAGCAAACGGTTTTCGCACAGTTATGACAGAAAAATTACCGTATCATGAGCCTTTAACACCATAGAATCTATATACATGTTTACTGGCTATTTATATAGGTTGCTAATTTCCCGAATTGCCGTACGTGGATGCCAAATAAATCCGACATTCCCCCCTACCTAAAACGGCATTAATATGCCTGATTGATTTCTCCACAACCGCTTGATGAATTCCTTCAATTTTTACCATACGGCAAAAGGACATCGTTTTAAGCAATTTTCTTCTGCGTACTTTTAGTTCGTAGAAGAAATTTGGAGACAAATGCATTTAAAAGTTCACTTTTCGCACCATTTCAAAAATCTCTGGACGGCTGGAACGTATCGGTGTGGGGTTGGGGGTGTGCGATTTGCAGCATTTTGTTGTAACAACACGTGTGGCAATTCGGCGAAATTAGCACTCCATATACAATACCCATTAAACTAATATAGATTCTATGGTGGTTCTAAGGCTCACGATCATACGGTCATTTTTCTGTCTAACTGTGCGGAAAACGTTTTTTTGCAAAAAGTCACCCCATAAAACGAATCCTACTTGACCTCACTAAAACATGCGATCAACTATGACAATCAGGTCTTGGAAGGAAATTTGATCAAATGTGGTTCCATGAGCCAGTCCTGTCAATAGTCGGGTATACTTTTTGCATGAGCGCTGTATTCTCCTGTGGTTTGTATAGTTTGTGCTCGGACCTGTGGAGTCGATTGCGTGGTATGACCCAAACTACATAGAAATGAGACTAATTTGAATAATAACGTTCTAGCAGTCTAGGGATTTTTGAATGGCGGCGAAAATTGGAATTTTCAAATGCATTTCTCCTCCAATTTTCTTCTCCGACCTAAAAGTTCGCAGAACAAAATTGATTAAAATGACGTCTTCTTGCGGGAATGGTAAAATTGAGTAATTCATCAGCGATTTGGGAGAAATCAATCAGGCCGCATATTAATGCGATTTATGGATTTTGTCCCAGACTCCACAGGACTCGCAACCTCCAAAATCCCAACTCTAAGTATCGAACCCAGGCTCCTTCACCCCCCTGACTTTTTCAGTGTATAAGGAACATGAAAACGTCTTGAACAAGCCTAATGCAGGATGCAAGCTGCGCGAACACGCACTTTTCCCGGAATCCCCGATTGACTCCCGCCCGAATGATATTGACTTAGTCTCCTTTGGTGGTCTGTTCAAACAATAAATTTTCCTGTGTTTAGATTAAAGTGTACGTTGTTGAAGAGAAATACCATTAATAGTTTATCGCCCCACCCTTACCTACCTTTATTACTTACTGGATCCGATTAGGCTGTTTCAGATCTGATATGTCAGATATTTCAGATCTGACAATGGGTGTCACAAAATGACCAAACCGCTATGACGCAGGGCACTTGATTGATTTCTTATATTTTCCATTGAAGCCATGTTTGAACTCAAGATACTATACATTGCTGAGACGCAATTTTAATAGTAAACCTATTCCTTGAGAAAAGCTTATTCTCAAAATCAAATGTATGAATTACAGTGTCCCATAAATTAGCCGAGTAAGAGTAAATGTCCGGTTACAGACAGAAAATACAAACTTTAAATCGTAGACCGTAGACAATCAAGCGCACACAGGCATACAATACAACACACGGTAGTATACAAATCTCAACTTGTTCTAGGTAGGAAAGGATATGGACCACAATTAACTATATCTAGGCTAGGCTTGTGCAATGGGATACTGTAATAAGCCCTTATCTAGCTGAATTCTCAGAATTTCGTTGAAAGACTGGTTATCTACTACATAAAAAACTGGACAACTCAGGCGAGCGTTCGTAAAATGATAAATTGGGGGAAAAGGTTTTGAAAACGTTAGTTGAAACAGTGATTAGTAACCAAACAATAATCATATTACATGCATATTAACGTATAATATAATAACTATAAATCACAGTCCTGGATTATTCCACATTAGCTGCGGACCCTTCCAGTGCCCTACCATCCTGCATCTTTTTTTGTTTTTTCAAATTCAGATAACCACCTGAGAGTTCAACAGAACCCTACTGAGATCTACTGAAGATAGCAAAACTACCTTACAAAATCGTCAAAGATCGATAGCAGGAAAAACACGAACGAAAAATAGAGATTGATCAATAGAGCGGGAAAGAGAGAGAGAGATGAGAAAGAGAGAAAGTAAGGGAGGGAGAGAGAGAGAGTTTTCATACGAAAAATCAGTTATAGCACGAATTTTTAAAAAAAGAAATCATTTTTTATTTCAAGACCTATAAATCATTTAAAAAGAAATACATACAATTGCTCCAAAATTTCAGTAACGATTGAGAGTGTGTGTGTCATGAAAACTCTGTTTTTTATTCTAAAGTAACCAAGCTTCAAAGGAAACAGCTCTGAACTTCCAGTAATGGTAAACCTAGTGGAATGTTCCTATTGACTTATTAAGTCCCTATGAATACTTGTTCAATTCTTCATAATTTGTCAGTAGCATCTCTTCAATTACCCGCCTGACTTCACAATTGCTTTTAGGTTTGGTTTTAATTGCCCAGTCCTTAATTACCGAATGATTGGTGACACCTATAATTATATTCCGTCACGTCGCCGAGTCTGCGTATCCAAACACCGTGCTTTGCCCGGGGTATCTCCTAATTTCACCCTATGATCGTAACGGGTCTTATCCGAGGTGATTCAGGGAGTGCTTTGCAGTGCCTGTGGTCAGTAGAGCTTGAGTTATTAATTAATGGAGCGACAACATCGCAATATGGTCTCCTTTAAAAAGGGGTATTTTCCCACAGTTATTTGTTCACGAATGACCAACCACTTTGGTCAAGTGCAGTGATTTGCAATGATGCTTATGATATTCCATTCAAATAACTATTAAAGATTCTTTAAATCCTAATCCATAACTCTTCCTTTTAAACCATTTCCCACAGTTTTCAAAAGAACTATCACGGGGTTACCAAAACCCTCTTGATCACCAAGTATTTGCAGCTTAACGATTGAAGTTTAAACTGCATTTCTTTATAAACACTTAGAATAGATAAATTTAAATATGGAATCATTAACTGTCATAATCTTTAAAATAACAACAAATAAAATACGAGAAAGAAAACGTTAAAATTAGTATTTGACAAAAGTTTAGAAAAATCATGAAAATAACAATATTTTTTCCGTATTCAGAGCAGAATACGGAAGCGTCTGGCAGCAATTTTTTTCATTCCGTAATATAAACAGAACATGGGTGTGGATAGATGGACCGTATTTTTAAGGGAAAAATACGATATAATTCAATTTACGGAGTCCAAAATTTTACGGACATTTTTGGCAATATAATAATAATAATAATAATAATAATAATAATAATAATAATAATAATAATAATAATAATAATAATAAAGCATGTGAAAACTATTTCAAGCGTGGCCAGCTATGTGTCACCATATGCCTTCTTTGTCCAATGTTCAACTTTAAAATAATCCAAAATAAATATTACAAATCAAATAATTTTGTTTTTTTTTTTTTTTTTAATTAGATTATGTTTTACGTGTTCTGCAATGGTCAAGTGTGCATTATTTCTTACTATCAAAGAAAGTGGCACGATGATTTGAGTAATATGCAATGAGAAAAAAGAATTCATTTGACACGTATGTTTGTTTCGCAAGGCATGCGTAGGTTGATTTCTGCATATCAGTGTTAAACTAATAGGAATAGAAACAGAGGTTGTAGAAGTGCAGATGTGCCCAGTATGTCGCACACAGCAATTGCTTAACCAATAGGCCTTTAGGCTGAGTAAGTGGATTAGTTTGTATGTTCAACGAGCTGAAATTAAAACCGAAGAAAAAGGCATATCAAAATAAGGCCAAGGGGTTCCTTCACAAGGTTGGTCAAACGATTTTTAACACCGAAGTTTTATACAAAATAACCTTATAACCACAGGGCGAAACAGCCTTATGCACCGCTTGCGGTACGACATCTGAGAGCCCAGCATACGGCTTTCTGGTATCGATGAGGTAAATCCCTCTGATCCCTAAACCGTTCACATACGACAGATTTTAGTTCCCCTGGCTCTTTTTTCTTGGATTTTTACGCTGCGAGTAGCCGCTGGGAGCTCTTGAGATATATCCCTAAATGACCTGTATTACTGCGGAAAATTACGTACCACTAAACAGTACGCGTATACGGGAGGAATAAAAGTAGACGTTTAGGCGGGCGACAACTGGATGGTCACTGCACAGGCGGGGGAGGGGGAAGAAAGTAGGACGTATGCCCCTTGGTCATGATTTAAAATAACCCTTGTCTAAAAGCTTTACCATACTTACCCCGAGGAAATAAACACGTCTTAATTATTTGATGTAACGGTAAGACTGGCTAGAATACACGGAATTGGTCAAAAGTCGCTAACCTATTATGACAATGAAAAGTCACTGTCTTGTGTATTTTAATGTTTACACAGTACATTTGGCAATTACTGTTTTTTTTCACATACCATAGAACAAATATTAAACATGTATTGCATACTTTTCCGGCGCAAAGCTACCGTGTATACAAATGCTAAGCTGAGAGAGATGCTAATAATTATGATGAAAACAGTTGCAATATTACTATGTAATCTCCGTAATGCACTTACAGTTATCCATTAATCAGTTGATCCTGTAAACTTCAACAACAGATAACAAAGCGCAAAAAAAACGTTTTCTACTTCGCTTTCAAGCAGTGCAGATTGCCAATCCTTAACATCAAGTTAATAATAGGCGAAATGAAATAGACAACGGAAAACCAAAGTTGGATAGAAATTGGCAATGTTAGAATGCTTTCTACCGAAGATAGCAATGTATGATGAAGAATAATCTGTGTAGTGAATACTGCTCACGGGCTTAATGAACTTTCAACGATAGTAGTGAGCTACATCAAATGAAAATAAATCTGTAGGAACATGCTTTACTGAAGAAAGGAATGTGAGTGAACAGGTTATCTACTGAGATAGGAATATGTAGTGAAATGATATCTAATGAAGATAGAAATGTGTAGTGAAAATGTTATCTACTGAAGATAGGAATGTGTAGTGAACATGCTATCTACTGAAGGGAGAAGTGTAGTGAAAATGCTATATAATGAAGATAGGAATGTGTAGTGAAAAATTGCTATCTACGAAGATAGGAATGTGTAGTGAACAGCTATCTACTGAAGATAGGAATGTGTAGTGAACTGGCTATCTACTGAAGATAGGAATGTGTAGTGAAATGTTATCTAGTGAAGATAGGAATGGTAGTGAACATGCTATTACTGGAAGAAAGCATGTGTCGTGAAAATTTATATAATGAAAGGATAGGAATGGTAGTGAACATTGCTATTCTACTGCCCACCGATAGAAATGTGTAGGAAACATGCTATCTAATTGAAGATAAGGAATGTGTTAGGAGCATGCTATCTACTGAAGATAAGAATGGTAGTGTAGAAAAATGTGAAAATGCATATACTGAAGAAATAGGTAGTGCCCAACAATGCTAGCTAGTATCTACTAAGGATAGATATGTGTAGAGGAACATGCTATCTAATGAATATAGGCATGAAGTAATGAAGAGATGCATCTACTGAAGATAGCAAGGTAGTGAAATGGTCTAGTGAAGATAGGCCCAATATGTAGTGAAAATTCTATAGTGTTTTATCTTTCTAGATCAGTGACGTCAGTGTGTAAATTTGCAATAGTCGCAGACCACATTACAATCGCGAGCGTGATTCAAATCCGCTGACGTGCGCCCCGACGAGTATAAGACAGTGGGCGAAAATCTACATGCAAAACACACTGTGTGAAACGCAGTTGAGTCACTGACTCGGGGATGTAAATGGAGTATATCTACTGTAACCCTTACCCATAGCCTTCGCCTAGATCAACATGCCCCTCTCCTCCATTAGACACCTGACCTCCTCTCCATCCACCATTTCCACCCCCCCCCTTGATACTTACTCGCCATCTTTTAGCTAGCCAAATCCTACAGATTCGATGAGAGATGTATGGAAAAATTCGATGTACGACCATTAGATTTATTATTTTTTACAATTAGAGGACCGAGCCCTCAGAGTATACCCAACAGTGGTTACCACTCTATTAGGGGTATCCTCGAAAAGACCAGTAAGCTTGGGACAATCAGGGGTTACCACTACTCTTCTCGAATCTGACTGTGATATATTTGTAATGTATGACTCTCATACATGGACCGAGTTGAAGTCCAAATGAAATCCACGGGGAAGCAGAACCCTTAGTTTTTATCAATAGTTCTTATGACAACATCAAAGTCCATATTAAGTACCCAAGAGAATTAAGCGATTAAATCCCGCAGTGGCTCCACGGGGTTTGAACGGGGACCTCCTGCACAAAAGGCGAACACATCCTAACTGGGTCTGCTGGTCCCTTAACAGCAATGTAGCAATGTCTAGTGACGATCCTATCTACTGAAAATATGAAATATGTAGTGAAAATGCTATCTACTAAATCTACTAAGAGAGCTGGATGTGTAGGAATATGCTACTACTGAAAATATAATGGGTATGTGAAACTGCTTCCTCCTGCTGTAAGATGGCAAAATGTTGTAATCCTACTGAATATATGGATCTGTAATCCAAGGAGAGGTGACATTGTGTTACTGTCATGGGCACTGACACAGGTGTGGGAAATGTGTTTTGCTACAAAAGATTTTTTTGTTAGACCTCCCGTGTGACCTAACGCGTGAAATCGTTGTTAACCACCAATGAAAGAAAAGGACATCAAAAATATATAACCAAAATATTTGTATCGCCAATATAACTCAAACTCCGCAAAAACATTTGTAGAAATGTGCTTTTGAAATGCAAATGCGCCAAGAAGATTGAGGACAAAATGTTAATTATTTTGCCAGTCACCATATTGTCGCAGTATACAATACTACATGGTTTATATCGGGAAATAGCAAACTATTTACCCTTGGGACTGGCTACCGCCGTATCACCCCTCAACCTCCGGGTTCGGGGTGATAGGCCCGTAGCCAGTACCAAGGGAAAATTGTGTGCCCTATTTCCCGATATAAACCATGTAGTATTTGTTTTATTACACCTCACTGTGACTCTGGGGACGAGGTTGTAGGGAAACAGTTCAATCTATTTCCCAGGGAAATAGCTCGCGTAATAGGAATCAGCCAATGAAATAGCATGATTATGTTCATGAATATTCATGAGGTGTAATAACAATGTATAGTGAACGTACTATATACTAAAGAAAACAGTTTATAGTAGTGATGCTATCTACTGTAGATAGTATATGAACATGATATCTGCTGAAGATAACAATGCGTATGACCACGCTATTTACTGAAGCTAACGTGTAATGAACATGCTATCTTTTATAAATGTGTAGTAACAATAGCATCTACTGAACACACCATCTACTGAAGATATCAATTGATAATGAACATGCTATCTACTGAAGATAATGAACATGCTACCTACTGAAGATAACAATTGATAATCAATGTGTTAGCTACTGAAGATTACAATTATAAATTAACATGCTATCTACTGAAGATAACAATTGATAATGAATATGCGATCTACTGAAGATAACAATGTTAATTAACATGCCATCTACTGAAGATTACAATTGATAATTAGCATGTCATCTATTGAAAGTACTAATTGATAATGAACATACTACCTACTGAAGATAAGAATTGTTAATTAACATGCCATCTACTGAAGATTACAATTGATAATGAACATGCTATCTACTGAAGTTTACACTTGATAATCCTGTAATCTTCCTGTTAAAGATAAATAAGAAAAACACTTGTTGGTCCCACAAATTGAGGGCAATAAATATCTGAGGAGAAATTAGACTTCCACCCACCTCACCAGCCCACGCACCCACACCCACCCAACCCCCCAACAACTTAACACACACACATACGCACGCACACACACACACGCGCCCCCCCACACACACACACACTCGCGCGCGAGAGCAATGCTGATCCTATGTAAAATTACAAAGAAGGTAAATAAGAAAATGGTATTTAGGTTTGCATTTTTTTAACATTTATTTTCGTGTCTGCGTTTAGGTTTTGTGTATATTAAACTACTCATTGACATTTACAATACATTTACAAGATCATAATGGATGTTAAATTACCTAAATAAATATTCCATAGATGATGATTTCATTCAGGATTTAGAATGAACAAAATTAGCAAAATAATTACAAGATGTCCAACTACGGTGCCATACAGCTAAGTGCTCAATACCGACTAGTCTAAGCAAGTCTAAGCAAGTAAGCGATAGCTCGTTTATATAACCGAGTTAAATTGTTCACTTCAAATAGAAGGATATGGGTCTATCATATAAAATATAGAAAAAATATAATATGCTTATATGACATGTAAGAAACAAGTAAAAGTGACATCAACGAAGCATGCAAACAATAGTTGCCGGTGATAGCTTTGTCATTATGATCAAGTGATGAGGCTCAACGTGCCGCATATCACGTGCCGATGATATAAGTGCCTAGACCTACGTACCTTGGCTGTTCGCCCCGCGCATGCCACCTGTCCACCCAAAGCTCAGTGTGGATTGTTTGGTTTTCAATTTCCGCACACAGTTTTTTCTTTTTTCTTTTGTTATTAATATTTTTTTAGTCCAAGATGTCAATAGGACAATATCACTTCTTGCCTTCCAATGAATAATTTATTGAACATAATCTATCGGATGTTTAAATAATTCAAAGAACAAATGCAGTATAGCACCAGAATAGCTAGATCTAATCGGCCACAACCCAGTGAACACAACTGTAAATGAAATAGCCGGATTAACTACATTGTGTATAATTTTAAAAGGTATACGAAAATGATTTTACAAGCGGAATGTTTAGTAAGCCACATTTCGCCTTAATCAGCGTCTCTCAAACACTTCCACCCACCTCAGTAACCCACCGAAACCTAGTCAATGTTAAGTGCTTGTTTTCTTATGCAGAGACCGTGCTGAAATACCAAGGGTATCCTAAGTATTAGCAATATCAAAAAAATGCAAGAATATCATGAGTAAAACAAGAAAATACAATTGGGTTTTTGAACACAAAGACTATTGTACTTATTTTTTGTTCCATGTACACGCACTGAAAAGGGATGACAAAGGATAATAAAAGCTAAAATACACTTAAATGTCTCTATGACTGCTTGATCAGGTGCATGTGTGTCATTAGTCACGCTGGTAGCAGAGACCAATCATATCGATAAGGTTGATTGATTATGGCCGTCTTCAAAGACAACCAATAACCAAGGTTATGAAGCACATCTACAGATCTACACAATTACTACTCATATCAGTTGAATTCATTGACCTGAAAACATGCCTGAACCCCGCACATAGCCGAACAAAAGAAACTATAGCTACATTGGATGAGCTTGTGCGAGTTGTTAAAACTAAGTCGTTCGCATGCAATATCTGTTGTAAACAAAGCCTCACATTATCTTTATTCGCAGCATCATCAAGTGTATCTTACCAGGATATACTTCTCCGCCGTGAGAAGGTGAATTGTTTTGCCTTGTTTGATTGTTAGATTTGTTTATTCGGTCTACAAAATTACAAGAAAGCTATAGCCCTTGTAGAAAACTCGGAGAGACAAACCCCCGATAATTAAAAAATTAGTTGACATCATATGTTACTCTAACTTTATGGGTCACGTGATATGCAAATGAGTTGAATATTTTTCTAGTCAAACTGCTACGGATACGGTTATTTTTTACCAAATATAGACCATCGTAAGAGTTCCTATCAATCTCAACATGATATGTATCTTGAAGTAGATAAACTTAATGTCACGTGTACATTATGCAAATAAGAAGCCAAACGTAACTCCAAAACTAAAAAAATAGCCTCGCGTAAACTTATATCATATTTAGCACTTAGGAGTAGGAGTCACGTAAACAAAAATGTTGCTTGTTAGATTATGCTGGCTAATGTGCAGGAAATCACTATAAAACATCGCATACTAACATGACAATGTGGGCAATTTCAATATGTAACTTACATAACGAGCGTCATGTTTCTTCTTTCATAAATGAGGACAGTTCCAAAATAGTTTGCGATAATGACACACCTTGTATTTGCTTGAATAGTGTCTTGTTCGATTCTTCGTTTGTAGTAAAGGTTAAGAAAATTATCGGATAATAATTATATTGTTATTTTTAAGAGAAAGTTTCACTACCTGTACCTTCACATCATTGTCAAATTATTTTCAAATATTTCTTAGACCACATTTTAATTAACTTAGACTCGTGAAGGTAGCAGGTGTCAGAAATATATATAGCTGTTGTTTTGGTACTCTCGGCAGTCAACATGCCCGTGTATAATTCTACCTTTTTGACAGTTTTATATATAAGAGGGGGGGAATTTATTGTTTTCTAATTGCTCTTTCAAATTTGGTTTAAAGGTAATACTGGAGAATCTTTATCGTATGGTGAATACTCTAAGGTATACGTGTAAACCCGTTTTTAAGTGAAAATGCGTAAAATCGTCTGAAGCGACTGCTCGAGAATCAAAGTTGTTTGTGATGTTTATGTGTGTGCGTCAAAATAGTGTGGGTGCGTGTCAATACTCACAAAGCAATTCGCATCAAAGGGAAAATATACATTTTTACCAGAAATGTTGTGGCATAAAGAGGTAATATGCCTGGGCATGAAGAGAACGGGGTAATATGGGGACAAAGAGCACAGAATAAAAGTAGCCATAACTAATTTTCAAAAGAGAAAATATTAAATAAAGAAGGGAAGTGAAGTTGCTGGTTAACGCAGGGTAGGTAACTCAACTTTGGTGGGCCGCGCGGAGGGTCGGTATCCTGCTACTACAAATAATATATAATTTGGATTGTCATCTTTCTTTCATACTTTCGGTACAAATTCCCTGATTTATTCGTTCATCTTTTGACACCTGACCTATAGATCATGCATACCACGTGCGAGTTTATGCAGCGCGCGACTGGCTTAACTGCATGTTTAGACAGGCCTCCATATACCATCATCGGTTTATCCCTGCCTTGGAGACCATGCACCAGTGTTTACCGTTAAACAGCGAATAACCACCTTACGCTCTGGTAATGGACGAGGGTCGGGACACGGTCTGTTGCTTTGTGTTTCCTAATTTGTTTATGAAGTATTTTTACGCACATGTGGAGAACATAATGCGTTTGAATCCCATTTCGCCATTGTCTTATTCTGTAAGCGCGTTTACTAATAGTTTGATTCCTGACATTGAATATGTTGAAGAAAGAAGAGAAAATGCAATTGTCTGTTATTGCTTGATTGTTTTTATATGGGTCAGGACAATGAAGGTACCACATTTATAAAAGTAACCCACGTGAATGATGCAGCTGATGTAAGGCACATGACAAAGACGTTTTGAGAAGAATATCAACGGAGGCTAAGATAATTTCAGGTTATACGAAGATGGGAATCTGGGATCTGTTTGGTTATACGTGATATATGCAATAAGAAACATGCTTATGATTAATGCACAGGGAAATATAATCAGAGACACTCCCATATCTATATAGGGCAGAATATGGTACTTTATTGACGGAAAACCTGAAAGCTTTATTTTTTTTTGCGATTGCTTATTTTACTGCGCTTGACGGCTGTTAAACATTCCTATCTTCTCTGAGCTTTAAGCGCTCTTTTCCCGCACTTGTTAAACTGAAGATAGAAAGATGGATGAAGTGCTGAACAGTGCCGGGAGGTGTTGACGAGCCCGTTGTTGTTTACTAGGTTTGCCTCTAGACGAAATGGGCCGCAATTCACAAACCACGCTGACAGATAAGGCCCTCTTCTCGTTGTTCGCTACCGAACGATAGCTGCACATTTGTTAAATAGAAAATCTTCGAATTGTTACCGAAGATGGATGAGCTTAAGACAAGAATGAGTAAATAGGGAATAGAAAGAAGACCATTTAATCGTCGACTACGCGCCTGTAGTCCTGCTCACGCTTCTTCTGCACAAGGGTAATATTTAGGTAGAGCAAGCATAACCTGTTGCTAGCTTACTTGTCTTATGACCCATCTGCATGATCTTAAGGGGCAGGACATGACACAAAAAATATGTATGCAAATGTGTTGTGTTAGGCCTATATCATTCGAAATAAACGCAAAAAAACGACAAATGCAGAAGTGCGTCAAAACGCGCCGAATGTATGTACATTGTATGTTAGCTGCACAGAGTGCGTTTGGTTTACCAGTTTATGATGGAGTCCCTGAAGGTTCATGTACAGGTGTATTGAACACGCAAATATTTCAATGTCCACGAGTTTAACAATTGTTTCTGATCATCTATCTTCTTGTGAAATTATGGTTTAAAATGGGTAGTAGCAGAATTGGGAATACCGTCATACCTAATTTTCAAACCGATCTGGCGGAATTTGGATTTCGAGTGAGAATTTCATGTTTAAGATCCAAAAGATTGTTTTCATTAATTTGCACAGGCCCAAAATAAATAAACTCAGGGATAAATATAGAAATTGTACCCTTACATAAACCTGCGTCTGGATATCTGCTGATTAGTATAAGAATGTTACTTTTATACTATTAGCTGCCGACTGCATGTCATGCGAAAGGACGGGTGCGTGTGCTTATACTTGGAATGAGGAATCCTTTTGTAAATTGACCAAGCAAACAAAAGAAATTCCACGTTCCACGTACAGGCATCAAGTATGGCAGCTAAACCTCGCTCATCTATTTTTGTATGTGACATTTGCGCACGGCTTATGCAAAGCATAAATGGTTGTAAAATATGGTCAAAACGCGTTGCCTTTCTTAGCAACGCGTTGCTTTCTAGAAAAACAACGCATTTATTAGGAGACTAATCAAAAAGTGAATAAGAAGCCAACACGTTGCTTTCAGACCGTATGCAACGGGGGGCGGTGCCTTTTTTTAGCCAATCAATCAGGAAAAGCAAAAAAAAAAAAAAAAAGCAACCCGTTGCTAAGCCAACCTATCAGAAATTGAGAAAACAACACGTTCCAACATTAAGAACGCCCGTTCTAATGAAAGCAATGCGTTTTTAAGTAATGTGCGAAAGCAACGCATTGCTTTCATTTTCTGATGGTTGAAAGAAACGTGTTTTTAAGCAATGGCTTGTAAGAAAGTAGTAACGCGTTGTGAACAATACGTTTAGACCCTCTTCGCTTGCCATACATGGCAATGGCATGACTGTTGGGGTAGTGTTAGACCTCATGAACTGCAATACCTCTCCTTTAAAGTATTGTCACACAACTATTGCCAAGGAGTCAGACGCTAACAAGTATCCATTTACAAGTTTTGTAATCAAATCCTCATTCTTTTTTGGCCTTGTTGTCTCATATCCACTTTGGGATGGAGATTGGACGAAAATGTCCACACAGTACTGTGTAAGGTGAAATCAAATGCATGGCCCCAGTGTAGACATATGCCTACACGAAGTTGTGAATAACAGATATTGACAGCTATCTTTGTTGAAATGTTTAAAGCTATGTGTGATTATTCTCCACAAGAATTCGAAACAGCGTCATTCAGATGAAACAGTGTTGGTCACTTCGCGAGGCATTGTTTCTTAAAATCTAGATAAACAGCAAATCAGTTTGTAAATAATGAAAATTTACTGTTTTATGAAAGATGACAAATATTCATTCCTTTCAGATATCAAAAAGATAATTCATATAAGGTGCATATGATGGTTTGAATTTGTCAATGCGCGTTTACTAATAGTTTGATTCGACATTGAAATATGTTGAAGAAAGAAGAAAGAAGACAAAATGCATTGTATGCTATTGTATGTTTGATTTGGGTCAGTACAATGACTGGTACCACATTTATAAAAGTAACCCACGTGAATGATGCAACTGATGCCAAAGACAAATGACAAAGACAGAAGAATATCAACGGAGGCCGAAGATAATTTAAGGTTATACGAAGATGGGACTGGGATCTGGGAGAGATAATCCTATAAAGTGAATAGTGATGGTTGAAGTTGTCAATGCGATTACCAAACACTTCGAGAGCTTAGAACCGTATCCAAGGGAAATAAGCCTTTTTTAAAGTTTAAGTAAAAACTGTTGCAAACACTTAAATGAATAGGCCATGATTCACCATTATTGCTGTTTTTAACAAAATCTAATTTAACTGAAAAGAACCCATTGTAAATAAACCTAGATTATTCGGAAATATATACAAGCAGATTAACTATCACTGCAACTATGCTTCTTTGCATCTGAAGAGTAATGGGATTTTGTGTTATATCTCAATTCACATGTATTTAGACTTTTAAGCAGGCGATTACCCGGCTTTCGCGAGTACAAGGTTTTCTGGACCCGGGAAAGGTTTTCCTTTTTTTCAAATGACTTGTTTTGAAAACCTCTTCGCGATTACTAGTCTTTCGCCGATTGTTTATAGTTAACCCCGAAAATTCAACACTTGTTCTCGGTTCTAGCTCAGCTCAGTTACACCGCCCAACAAATGTGAAGGGCTTTGTACGAACTGTGATCTTCGAGGATAAGGGCAGACAGACAGACAAAAGACAGCTTAGCCATGACGGGGGGGGGGGTTATATTATAGTGTTGAAGAAACCGGTTGAAGTTGTTGAATGTTCATTGAAATAAATCCAACAAATAAACATAAATTAATTGTGGTATGGTATAACAGAGCTCCAGACACTGTTGGTCATTTGAAAAAACATTAGCCCAATGTTAGAAAAAATCCAAAGGGAAACAAAATCGCCCCAACCTACCTAATATTCATGGTGATTCAACCTACTAAAAGAGGAAACTCGAAGATCTTCGCGTGTTACCAAAATCTTATACTCTCACATTCACTGTAACGACCCTAACCAAACAACCGAGGATTGCTGAAATAGTATGCTACTCTTGCTACTCTTATCGATTAATATTATATTCTCACCAATAGTGATAAACAAGTGCTTCGTCTGACAGTTTTGTAACAGATTATACGGCTATTAACCACCAATCTAACAAAAAATACAAATATGCAGAAAAAAGAATTATATAACGGTCACTTTACAAAAGGAATTTTACTAATAGCAAGGTAAATTAGCCGTCAAAATGCCGCATAATAACATGCAACTAACTCGTGAAAACATAAATATTATACTTGGTCGCACAAAGTAACCAATACCAATACAAACTCAATTGATACATTCCTCTGGTGAAACTTTTACAAACCCACAGACAATTTCAATGACTTGAATGATTTTTTCGTAAACATTGGACCTATAAAGTTGGCTGAGAAAATTGGTAAAAGTGATAAGAGATATTGCGATTACTTACGTAACCCGATACAAAACAACATGTATTCGAAACATTAAGAATATAGTAATGGTATGATAAAAATAAGTCGTATCAAAGTTGATATACACCAATACCGAATAACTATTTGGTACTGTTGTATATCGTATCAACATTTATACGACTATTTATGTAAATGCAGTTAAGGGAGGTTAGGGATATATATACGTTTAGACAAATCATTCGACTCAAATGGCAGTTATTGAGTTGATCGATATGGCATATAATGCTACTAAAATGAGCTCACAGTGGGTATATTTTTAGATTTAACTAAAGCCTTTGATACCATTAACCATGAATACCATCCTACTCCACAAATTAGAACATAATGTATTTAGAGGTCTAGTACTAAAATGTCAAAAAAAAATTATCTTTGTATTATATCGCAATATGTATGTTATAACTCATGTAAATCTGATAACAAAATATAATCATGCGGTGTTCCACAAGTATTTTGGTCCTTTGTTATTCTTGTTATATGTAAAAGATATTACCAATACATCAATAATGTTAGATTTCGTCTTGTTTGCTGAAGATACGACATTATCGTACAACCACGTATTCTTGTTGATCAACTAAAATAGTGACAAAGTGGTTTAAAGCGAGCAATCTTTCAATCAACATATTATGTAATAGATTTATCGGAGTAAAAATAACTTGTTGATAATTCCAACAGCCTACAAGAGACACAACCTAATATGATATTTTCCTAAGAGAGATTTTCATCTAGAATAAGACCCAGGAATTTCGCCTTGTTTGCTATTATTACTGGGTAATACACATAAAATTTATATTGACAGATTATTGAAATTGTACAAAAAAGAGCTGTAAAAAATAATGCACTATAGATAACATTTTAAGACCACTTTTGAAAAGTTGACTTGGCACTTATTATGTATAAACATTTAACAAACCAACCTACAACTATTTTCGATAGGTAAATCATTCAGAAACAAACGACTGTTTGCATCCAGGCCCTCTTTAACAGTCTACCTATTATTGACGTTATTACATGTGCAAAAAATATCCGTATATTTAACATATAAATGACCAAGGTGTTTTCACTCCAGTTAGTGCCCCAAGGGGAGGGGATTCATGGAGACCCCTTAAGAAAAATACTTTCCCGATGAAATTTGTTTGCATCATATATGAAGACGACAACATCCAATTGTATTACCTTTTGAACTAAAGGACTCACAATCCATAAACGGCGCACTTTCACGTCTTACATCATGCATCTCAGACATTAAAAGCTGGATGACACAGAATATGCTCAAGTTAAATGAGGAGAAAGCCGAATTGTTATAGCTGCCCCAGACCATCTGAAGTGCAACATACCTCATGTTACTCTCCTGGTTGGTGACAAAGTAATTCACGCTTATAACAGTATTCACAACTTGGGAGTTATGTTTGACACTCCTATGACAATGTCCATCCATATTGCATCATTATGTATGAGAAATCTAACCCGCATCCGCAAATTTCTTGACTTTGACACCTGTCACTTGATTGTTCGTGCCATCATTTTATCAAAATCAAGACTCGACTATGGCAATGTGCTTCTCATAGGTTGTTCCAACATCAAAGATCTTCAACGTTTGCAGCGTGTGCAGAATTGGGCTGCTAAGCTGATCTGCTGTGTCGGAAAATTTGACCATGCAACTCCTTGTCTACGACAACTACACTAGCTGCCGATTAGAGAGAGGGTAAATTTCAAGAGTCTTGTATTTGTTTTACGTGTCTCTCTGGAACTGCACCTGACTATGTCTTGCCTTTCCCTCTATCGACCAGCATGTGCAAGTCTTCGATCGGCATCAGATATACTCGCACCTATAAAGGACTCACATTAGTTCAAGGACCGGACTTCCTTTTGTTGCTCCTCCCGGCTGGAATTATCTTAACAGGGTAAAGGCCCCGATAATTCGGAGTCCTTCACGGAATTGACTCATTAGAACAAAATGTTTTTTGTTTTTAATTTTGTTTTCATTTTTATTTTTTTTTTGAATATTATTATTTTGTTATTTTAGAAGTGTTCTAAAAAAATCATTCAATACAAGTTGACATGTAATCTCTCTTGTCATTCTGCTGGTGTTTATTTTCTATTTGTTCCAACGCTCAGCGCTGCGATGATCTAGTAGTAGTAGCGCTTACAAATGCCCCATGTGTATTGGCTAGAGGGTCATAAGGCAGCAATAATCAGTAATACAGTGCCTTTATTATTTGGGCTCTAAATTAGGAGTAATGATAAAGCATAATTTCCAAACACGACAAAAAATTAGCAAAAAAAAAACGATATATGTAAAAAATGCTACGAGTCTTGTACTTACAGTATGCACGTTATAGAAAACTAATGATATGATGATGATATCCCGAAAAGACTATGACATAATGAATACAAATGGTTAATTTTTACGCCAATCCTTGTATTTTTAATGGTTGTAGCAAAATAAGGTGTAGTTTCAGAAGTCGGGTAGACTCTGCATGACATACATTAAACCCAGGGGGTAATAAATGTCAATTAGACTACATTCTTATGAGTGGAAAATGGAAAAGAACCCAATCATTGAATGGGCCAAGAAGCTATAACTCCTTTTCCAGAGTGTCGGCTCGACCATACAGTGACATTATAGAGATTAGATTGAGTATCAGGAGGAAAAGCAATGCCAAGAAAACAGCATAGCAGTATGATTGGCAAACCTTTCAAATGACAGCAAACTGCAACATCTGCTACTGGGATCTGTAAATCTTGAGGTTCAGACTGTCAGACAAAGATATGGAGTGTGGCACTAGCGCAGAAAGGGGCAGGAGGAAACTGCAGCAGATTACTAATTAGGGGGCCTTTGAGTTTAGGAAAGGCCTTTGAGTTCTTATCAACAAAATAAACCGACCGACACAAGATGACTCCATGAAGGTAGAATCTTGATGATACAACAATTTGCTGCAATGGATGATAGGATTAACACAAGAAGCATCTGCGAATGCAAAAGCATTATTAAGCTGGCAGCTAATAAATGCTATCACAGGTAGAAAGTCTTAGAGTTAGATGGTCAATCAAAGGGGAAACAAAGGAAAGGTGTCAAAACTGGTTCAACCACTTCAGGAACCTTCTAGGCAGTGCTTCAGTAATGGACGATGAAGAAAGAAAGGAAAACATAACACCTTAACACCTATCCTGGATGAAAAAAAGTGCATTTAGAGAGACAGGTACCAATTACAAATATAAAAATACAACTAAAAAGTCTCAACCACAAATAAGATACCGCGAAATGAGAAGAGAAACCATGTGTTTGAACGTATGCTCTCGGATATAACGTCAGATTGCATCAATTGTACACTGCGGTATTTTCAGTATGCGATTTGTGTGTGGAGGAGGGGATTGTGGGGGTGGGAGAGTGTACTTTCACGTGTAAAGTTCCGTTCCAAATGCAAAATCCTGGGGTACGAATATATACTCTCCTGTGTTTCAGCATTTTAAACCGAAATGCAAAAACAGCTGCATAACGTTATTATACCCTCTCATCAGAGCTTCGTCATCAGAGATAGGTCCAATTGAATGAAGATTCTGTCAAATCCACCTGAGTCACTTTGCCGTTGATTGTGCAAGTCTAAAACTTCTTGTGTTATAGATAAAGAAGAAAGTTCAATGAAGTACTTCAAAAGAGTAACTTTTGTTATAATCAAACAACATACAGCGTATTACAAAATTATATTGCAATAAGAATATATTGAAAATGAAAAGATAAAATACAAAATTCAAATTAAAAAAAGACAGGCAAGCGTTAAAGGATAACCCAAATGAATCTCGTGAACAGGCTGCTGTACAAACAAAAGAGGAATAGACACATTACGAGTACAAGACAAAAGCATATAGCTATTTTCCATTCAAAGACATGGGAGTAGAATACCCAAAAGGTCAAGGCGGACAGACGTGGTAATCTCCGAAAATAAATATTATACACTAGTCAGACCGTACAATACCGTACAGTACTCTTATACATACATAGTACAATACAATACTCCTATTAAAAGGCCAAAGATAAGATAGACGTAGCCAAAAGTTAGTGAATTAAAAACTATAGATCTTATATATTTCTCATACTTGATTTTCAAGTACCAAAAGGAGCTACTGTACTGTTAAAATAAAGTACAATTTCTTTCCACAAGAAATATAATCCAACAAAATATTTTGTAAAGGAATGAAAATATAAAGGATCAGTTAATGCCTAAGGATTTGTCTTTTATGTCATTTCAAAATTTAAAAAGTTTTTAAATAAAATAAGCATTTTAATTGGATATTAAAACTTACTGACTACAATATAATAGACAATTATAACAAGTATCCTATTCACTTTTACAACACCTGTTAACTAGGTTCTTAACAATACGGGCATAAAACTTACAAACGAATTAAGGATTCATTATGCGCTATAGTAATATATCACAACTGGATCATGGTGATTTATGGAGTGGTCATAAGAAGCCATTAACGCAAAGAAAAGCAGATGAATTTAGGAGGTAAATCAATTTCTCCTAACGTCGTTAGTTAACAATCTGACAGCAGTAATTTAAGGCTGATTTATTTCGACTTTAACACCACTTAACGGAAACGAATAAATATTTATCCAATTGACTTGCCAATCGTCACAATTCAAATTCAACTTTTCAGCCCATTGGGATTTGAATGCAAATGTGTCCATCAATCAGCCTGAGTCCTCTGCCCGGTGCTCTATATGGAAGTTGGTTTTTCCCACACTCACAAATATACACACAAATTATGCTATGAAAAACATTCTGTGGTGCACAGAACGCCCAATGTTGGTAGCCTTAACACGTCCACACGCGTAACGCCCAGAGCAGAAGACTAAACGTTGATGCTATTACAAGGCTGACTGCATGGGCACAGAGCCGGTCACATCATACATCACAACCCCATAATACGCTTCCAAAGTCATTTAACTCCGCACAAATTGTTCTAAATAGACTTCATCGATGCAATTTCACGATCGAGTCTTCAATCATTCCGTAAAAAGCCTCTATTCGTCCTTTGATGCTGTCGGAGTGTGGGGTCCAATAGAACGAATTTGTAACACGGTAACTGCTGTGTACTAGCCTGAAGGAGATCCGTGGGCCGCTAAGAATGCACGCAAATACATAACCGCAATTTGGCGGGTTTCAAATCGTTGGTTGGAATGAGTCAGAGCTGGTCGTAAGGAAATAAACAAAATGTTTAAAAAGTTGCAATGTGAAGCACATCTGTGCGATTTCTTCGCTTAATTAAATTGTCAGAAACCTGAGTTTTGAAACAGCAAAGATTGCATGACATTGTACAACAAAAGGACGGTCCGTTCATTTTAAAGATAGGTGTGGAAGACCTCAAATTGTTCATTAAAATTTGTAATGAAAAAGCCCGGCTTTGTATCAAAATTATCAACACAGATATTTCAATAATTATTTTAAATGGGCTTAATCAACAGTTTTTCCCTCTACCCCGCCCAACCGTCGTTTCACCCTGAAGTTCTCTAAACACACCCGTGGCATTTGGCAACAGTTACACAGTATGTAATGCGATACTGTGTCACCAAGCATCCTCCTTAGACGGAATCACAATTCGCTTATTTATCAACTGGAATAAATTCACTGGAATAAAGATAGCAACAAGACTAGACAAATGATAACCTCAAGCATTTCTATGCATACGACATTACATCTCAGTATTGTTCTACCAAAGCAAAATATTGATGAATTGTTGACGCTCGTCTTAGTCGCAACAGATGGTTTAGGCTGTGCGTGGAGACCCTAGCGGACGTTCTTTTTTCAAAACCTGTGCACACATCACCCTTCAAAATAAAACTTTGTCATCTCTTGAACATAAGGGTTATGTTCCAGATTGTCCGCATTAACAAAGTTAATATAGCATACAAACAAGCAAACAACGACGAAAACATTTAAGGGCATTTCAATCCAAATATAATGTGCAACCTCGTCCCCGACATACCTAAAATTGTGAGATTTTTACATCATGTCTTTAACCATGTGGCGCGTGTATATATTGAAAATAAACCTCTCTTCAAGGTTTATATTGTGAATCATGTATATACTAAAATAAAAAGAAAGTTCTAAAATCACGAAATTTAATTAACTACACTTGGAATTAAATGGAACTACATAAATTATCTCACGTGTTTAAGAATACTTAGGAGAAATGTAGCCCTTGCTGGGTGTGGGATTATCTAATGTAAACACAATACACTGGCATCTAAAGTTTAAATCACATAAATCGAGTATTTCGGAACTAAGAAATCTGCACGGTATTTTCGATTTTCTAGAAAATTATGGACAGCAAGATCTTATTCGCTTAGCTGCTTAGTGTAAGAGAATTAAAATCCACTACTCTTTAAGTAGTGACTTAAAGGATCACTCCCGCATAAGAGTGAAATTCCGTTCATTTTATTTTAAACAAATATGAACATATTATTCTTTGACATGTTGGTGTACATGTATTATATGTGGTGTGTGTATATGTGTGTGTGTGTTTGTGTGTGTGTGTGTGGGTGGTGGTGGTGTGTGGTGTACATGTATTATGTGTGGTGTATAGGACTGTGAATTTGTGTGTGTGTGTGTGGGGGGGGGGTAAAATCTGCATTTTTATTCTAAACATACGTTTCCTGGTTTAACAAACATACAAATCGAGGTTTGTGTACAATTGCCTTATGGATGCACTACAATGTTTTCAAAGTTAAAAATATATACGAATATCGATGATTGCATAACTGTTGCATTGAAGGCATTTCCTTTCAAGGAGGGCTTAATATTATATTTTCTGTGGATGTTGACAAAATAGAAATAAAACATATTGGTCGAGAGTGCAATTTAATAGGCAAATACATGTTTGGAATATAATATATACATAATGTTCACGATGTTTAGTTTTTAAAGAAAGATAGATATTGGGACTTGCATTAAGCAATAAAAACCATTTTACACCAAGAAATATTATAATAGTCACCTAGAAGGGACCTAGTTTTAAGTCGAAGTCAGTTGGTAATTTCCAGCCTTTCCCCTTCATTTCAGTCATAACATCTTCGTTTTAATAGTTAATACCAATAGTATATCAAAACAACTTTTAGGCAATGGTAACATAAATAATAAGGTCATGGACAAGTCTGAAGGCTGTACAGGGAAATCTATACAACTCTGATGTCTATTTTCTTGCGTTTCAGTTGTGCAACCTAAGCCATTGGAATAAAACCACTCCGGAGTTACTGGTCTTTTATTTTACATTTGAAACATGTTTAAGATATAAAGAAGTAACGTTTTGCTCACTTCCTTCTATCATGTATATTCTATGAATATGTATCTCAAACTGAACAATCTAATCGTTCATGTAAAAGGTCTTTTAGTTGGCAAACTTTAAAGGGGCATATTAAAATCTGCAGCCTCGTCCCCCTTGGTTCACCCATCGAACTTTAAAAGTCTTTGTTACCATTGAAACCTATTACTTCCTGCTCAGCTTACACACATATATCCCATACTGGTATACTCCACATAATTGCTAAATGCTTTCTACGTCAAAACGACAGATGTAATTAAAATTTGGAATTTAGCACGGAGGAGCTTGGCCCTCTGGTTAGGATATTTGCACAGGAAGTCCCCGCTTCAAGTACAGGCAGAGTAACGTGCCGGGATTTAATCAGGAACTAAACCCCGGATTTGATTTAAACAGAAATGGTTCATTTGGACTTAGACAAACGAACCATGAGAATATCCCGTCCTTCGGAGGGGACGTTGAGCCGCCGGTCCCATGGAGAATAACGATGGTATAATAAGTTTCAGCCAGTTTCGATAAGAGAAGGCGTAAACCCTTAGCCAAAGCTGTTCACAGCCGTCCTGGCAACCTGGACATCTTTGGAAATCAGTATCTGAAGTTCTGAACACTAAACGAACTACTTGGGTAAATAAATAAATAAATAAATAAATAAATAAATAAATAAATAAATAAATAAATAAATAAATAAATAAATAAATAAATAAATAAATAAATAAATAAATAATGATTATCTTTAATTCAATACAAAAATTACACTCCAAATCTCGCAGTAGACATTTGAATACTCCTTGTACCTCCTCTCGCCCAGTAAGAAATTCAAGTTTCCCATCACGATGTCTGCTCTTTGGATAGCACGTGCCGCCCATCTGATACTGAGACAATGACTCGAGATTCCCAACCCATAATAGATGTATTGTTAGACGTAACATCAATTTTAGGCCGATTCGGGTTGAATTCTCGATGAAAAGTAGATTACATCGCGTAGAAAACAATAACTACGTGACCCAGATGGTTCGACCAAGGCTACACATCATCCACATGATTGGATTATTATTGATTTCAACTGTCGATGTATTTACGTCTGGTTCTATAACTAGGTCTTTAAGATTAGTTTCAAACTTAACGCCATGAAAAAATATTCCTTTTGATAAATCCATTTCAGAACGACTTTGATTTTCTCAAAATGATAACTTTCTTTTGGCTATCATTATTTTGCACGTTTGTCAAAAATAACGGAATATAATTCCTTCCTTTTATCATCGTCATGGCGACGGCGTCGTCTTCCATCTCGTCTTCTTCTCCTGCTTCTCCATCATCTTCATCATCATCCTCATCGTTATCATCCTCGTCGTTATCATCCTCGTCGGTATCATCCTCCTCGTTCTCATCCTCGTCGTTAACATCCTCGTTCCGTTTATCATCCTCGTCGTTATCATCCTCGTCGGTATCATCCTCGTCGTTATCATCTCGTCGTTAATCATCCTCGTCGTTATCATCCTCGTCGTTATAATCTCGTCGTATCATCTCGTCGTTATCATCCTCGTCGTTCATCCTCGTCCGGTATCATCCTCGTCGGGATCATCCTCGTCGTTTATGCATCCTCGTCGTTATCATCCCGTCGTATCATCCTCGTCGGTATCATCCTCGTCCGTTATGATCCTCGTCGTTATCATCCTCGTCGTTATCATCCTCGTCGTATCATCCTCGTCGTTATCATCCTCGTGGTTATCATCCTCGTCGTTATCAGCCTCGTCTTATCATGCCTCGTCGTGATCAGCCTCGTCGTATGCATCCTCTTCTTATCATCCTCGATCGTTATCACCGTCGTCGTTCTCACCCCGTCGTTATCATCCCTTCGTTAATCCATCCTCGTCGGTTAATCATCCTCGTCGTTATCATCCTCGTCGTTATCATCCCGTTCGTTATCATCCTCGTCGTTTATCTCTCGTCGTTATCATCCTCGTCGGTATCATCCTCGTCGTTATCATCCTCGTGGTTATCATCCTCGTCGTTATCATCCTCGTCGTTATCATCCTCGTCGTTATCATCCTCTCGGTATCATCCTCGTCGTTATCACCCTCGGTCGTTATCATACCGTGTCCGGTATCATCCCTCGTCGATATCATCCTCGTCGTTATCATCCGTCGTTATCATCCTCGTCTGTAATCATCCTCGCGTATCATCCTCGAGCGTTATCATCATCAACTTCATCCTGTATTTTGAAATAATATCGCATTCATTTATTTAATTGATTATTTTTCAAAGACACCCGTTTCCAGTAAACCAGGTTGTAAGGTGAAAATCGCTCGCCTGTGGAGAGGTTTGACGTTCATATCAAACGCAATTTTTATATTTTAATTGTTCGAAAATGCGATTACGACACTTGTATAGGCTCTTTGTATATGGACCGACAGCTTCCAAACAAATGAAGTGTTCTCTAGACTGTGGGAGGTATAGATCAAAATAACCAACTGTATAAGGCGCTCCATTGAGGTTGATTTGAAGCTGGCAATGAGCCTCTTTGGCGTTAAGATGAAAGGCAGTAGCGGTGGTCTTGGCTTCACTCAAACTTGAGTCTCCAGGTCTTGAGATATGCTGCAAGTAGGGCCATATCTGCAGTAGGCCTAAGTGTACTTTCTCTTCAGTCCAGCTTCTGTCCGAGTGAAGAAGAGCAAGATCGTCGGCGTAGAAATATTGTCTAGATGTTGTTTGAGGTAAATCGCTGATATATAAGTTGAACAGCATGGGAGCCAATACTGATCATTGTAGGACTCCGCTTAAAATGAATAAAATGTCACCTCAATTTCTTTTCACCAATATCAGTGACAATGGATACACAATCATGGACGTCAGCAAACTATGGAGCTAAAGCCATTCAACAATCGGCCGGCGGCCCTATGCGGATGAGAAAAAACACTCCAGATTCCTTTTCATCTGGGAGTGCAGAGCCATTGTTATATTGCCACGCAGTTGAAAAGATCCAGGTGTTATCACCTCAACGATTCAGGTTGAGTAATCTGGTCATGACGCAACACACAAAATACCTGTCTTCGTCCAAAACTAAATATTCAGTTTATATTATAATATAGGTAATTGACCTTAGTTTTCTTCTGAAAACGTGGTAAATTGAATAGAAATGGAGTTAAGCAATAAGTTACGGATTTTGCTCTGCACACAGTTTTTAGGTCAAAGCTTTTTGTTCGTCTTTCTTTCTTTTCGAATAAATGGCGAAAATACGGTCAAAATTAATCGAACACACTATATAAGCTCAAGATTTATTTAGTTGTGTTCGAGGATAGGTATTTTGTGCTTACGTCCTGAAAAAATTCTCAATCTGAATCGGGGAGATCATAACACCCGAAATCTTTTCAACTGCGTGACAATATATCAATGGCCCTGCGTTCTAAGATGAAAAGGATCTTGAAGTGTTTTTCTCCTCCACATACCGGGCTGATTGTTGAATATCTTTAGCTGAGTGAGCTCATGGTTCGCTGAAGTCTATGTGTATCCATTAGTGACTGATATTGGGGGGGAAAGACATTTAGGTGACATTTTATTTATTTTCAAGAAAATATACCAGTTTTGTATGCAGGAAGAGACGGTTATATGATTTTTAATAATTTATTTTGAATATATACACTTGGTTTTGCCCTAGTGTCCTGATGACAAAACACATACATTGTCTATTTAAGTGAGCGCGTAATCTAATTTTCACTTTACAGCTACAATCTTATTTAACCAAATAACGAACGGTCAATTTTAAAGCCCAGCAGCCGCCAGCTGCGTCAGAACAGGTATTCTTTGCGTCAGAAGCAAATCACCTACCTAGCCACGGGACCACGCACCCTCCCAATAAAGTTAACCTGTGAGTTTATTTAGATCATCATTGGGGGGGGGGGTACACCTTGAGTGAATAAAGGCGAAAACGTCACCTTTATGTAACAATGATTTATGACCGATTAGGTCAGCAGGCACTTCCTCACGTAAATTTGGTTTGCCCGATAAACCTTCGAAACGTTCTAATAATGTTCTACAACCATCAGTGCAAATTATAAAATACTGTCCCCAGAAAAAATCTCTTGTAACCTTTTTCAGTCTACTGGAACAGACGTATCTTCACTTTAGGTGGAACTAGGAAATATGTCATGGATCCTGAATGTTTTGAAAATTTGGTATGATGGAACTTAAGTAACGTAGATTACATATAAATCAAAATAAGTTGAAAATTGTCCACCTTTGGTGAGTTTTTGCCCTTTTCATTTCCCGCCCAATAGCTTACTCGAAACGATTCCGACAATCCACATCGCAGGCAATGGTGACGTCAAAGTGATGACCTCCATAATTTACGGGTCGTTGTGACATCATATCGCAGTGTTGCCACTTCATAATAATAATTTTAAACACAACGAAATGAACAAAATATGTCATTCTGTAACTTTTTTTTTCCTAATTTTATTATTACTTTCATTACTCCATCATAATTACAGTGTCCGCAATAACAATTCGAGTAAACACGATGTTATGGGTCACACTTTGACGTCACGAGTTTTGGGCGCTTTTTGATCAATTGGAAGCCGTGGCGAAAAATCGCCCGTTTTTCTCTTCGTATGTCCAAAAAGCAAAAATTAAAATGCCTCATTTTGTTGACTTTTACCATAAAATGTATGATTTTTTTCGGAATTCGTGATGTATGCCATATATTTTATGCATGTAGCAAACTGAGCTTGACACAAATCTTGACATATTGTCCTTTAACTAGAGGCACGTAGACTACTAGCGCGCGATTCAAAAATCGCTCAACAAATCTTAAGATTGAAGTTACGACTTAGTTAGGTCATCGTAGTCTACGAATGTCTTACGAACGGTCCTACCTGGGCCTAACTGAGATACAAGGAAGAAGTATATACAATAATAATAAAACTCATAATCGAATAATTATAATGACAATTACAGGACTACAAGCGGCCCTATAATTCTATATTTCCTATTTTTTTTTACCCTCCCTATAAATCCGCTATACACTTCAAATCCCTATATTTCCTATATTTTGTTTCTCTACTACAAAATTTAAGATCGATGTTTTGGGGCCTGTTTTTTTTCACAGAATGATCAAAGTATTGCCTTCAGAGTCTCAATGTTCATTATAAGGAATGAACTCTTAAAACAAGCACTAAAAAATTGGATATTCTTCATCTTAAATTAAGCATGGTTGTTGTATGTCAGCTTTCAAGTCATTTGTCATTTCAGGACTTTCTGGATTTTGATGACTTTGGTTTGAGTCATATCTTTCTGTTTAGGCGTAAATCATAGACCACTGCTTAATATTCTTACAAATATGCTATACAGAAGTCAGAGTTTTGGTAAACTCAGACGACACAACAATTGAAGGCAAATTGACTGTTCTCCATTGGAGGGGCTACTCAGATTTGCTTTGGTTGAGGGTGCGCAGCTGGGGACTTGAAACCCTACCCATTTTACTAAGGGTCATGTTTGGTAAAAAAGATAACCCAAAATTTATGGTTTTGCTTACAATTATGTATCTTTTTTTTTCATTAAAATTGTTTGAAGGCTCCAGGCACAAGCCCCATAAGATCTGGCCTTTTTTAAAAGATTCTTTGGGGCAGTTTTGGAGGGAATGACTCTTTGGCACCAATAGGACTATATTAGCTACACAGGGGTCTCAATTATATACTTGAGGGCCAGAAGACTGCCAAATACATTGGGAAATTTCCCTAAAAAAATCCCCTATTTGACCTTTGGACACCTAATTTTGGTACAACTATTAAATGTCATTTATGTTGCAAGTAGGTGCTATACCATCACAACGTGCTAAAAAATAACCGGTCCCAAAACTCATACGAGTTGTCCACATATTTGACCTCTAATGAGCCCCTATGTGAGCTATGACCCTTTTGTGTAAAATATATGCAATGCATTTCCTTAGCAAATAAGGTACTATGCTCAATCATGCTCCAAATAACCACTGGCCCAATGATTACAGAGTGTAACACAGATTGGAACAATTTATGACCCCTTACAGTACCCTTGAACCCTTTTTGTTAATCTATAAATTGCTACCCATATTTGCTCAAAAGAACCACTGGATAAGGACTTGGGGTGTAACACAGATTGAACCTATTAATGACTCATGACCTATGACCATATTTTGAGAAAAACGCAAAGGTAACTTCCT
>JAMKCH010037044.1:0-61346 GCA_023653785.1 Ophioderma brevispina
TAAATCATTATCGTATTCGGCTTAACATTTTCAGATGTGATCCTTATACATGGTAGCATTCAAAATATGCAAAACACACAGTTCAACACAATTTGTCGCTTCTTTCTGGAATTTCCTCATGTCTCTTTAAATAGATGTTAACTAGTAAAGAGACACTGGTGACATTATAAAGCATAGAGCCCTCAGATTCTTCAAATATACACATAAGCTCTCACCTGAAATGATTAACCCAAATCAGCACCCGTATGGGAAACCGAACGATTTAATAATTAATGTCGGCCGGCGACAATATTCAGCAGCAGAGACGGAAATGAAAGACGTTTAAATCCCAATGTTAACTCCACTATCCGCTTTCAAATCGCCCGGGCTGCAATGAATTTTACATCGCAATACCCCGCGCGATAAAGGTCATGTATACTCCGAGCGATAAATGTCTCATCTCGAGGTAGTCGTGTGCTGTATTATTTTATTGACAACTACTAGTTAACCAGTTGACAATTTTGATAACTTTAGAGAATTATCTCATACGTTGCCTTATTTTAACGATATACTTCTATATTTCCCGAATGAGATCCTAGCGACTAAATTGACGAGCGATATTATTTACGATTACCAGGTCAAAGTTACTTAAAATTTGTTATCCAGGCCTGTTGATCAAGTAATATAGGACTGATGTTGCCAATATGCATTGAATTCCTTTACATTTTCTGGGACTGTTTTGTATTGTTTACCCATTGAGTAACGCAAATCTTCAGGATTTTCGTATGACTTTTGTAAAAATCAGTATTATATTGTAAAGGCCCAGTTGATGATCATAGTCTACCCCATTTGTACACCGGGGTTGGCTATACAGCCACGTGAGGATGTCGGATCTCAGAATAGATCAGGTGGGTAACAAATATTTTGTACTACCGCCCAAAACTTCTTTGCAATTCCTGAAAAATAATCATACTACACGGGAATTTTTCGCACTACATCCAAAGCTTTAATGTACAGGGCGCTTTGCAACGGCAGGAAATCAATAGGTTATCTTGGCCAGACCTGCCTCCATATCAGAACAACCCAAGCATGCAGAGAATACAAAGGAATCACCTGTAGAAATATACTGAAAGTTCAGGTGAACCAGGTGCATGTGCATTGTATTCTTCGCATCCTTGGATGACCTGGAGGGCAAACATTGAGTGATGTTTTTCTGATAGCATAAATGATATATGCGTTCCTCAAGGCGTATGTATGGGGCCCGCTTGGGTTTATTTATATAAATCGCCTGCTGGGCAAAATCATACGTAGAATGGACTAAATTTCCAATTTATGCCGACGATACACGATATACATTTCTTTTAACCCAGAATACCAAATGCATGTCAATAGCACTTCATACACTGGAATCATGTCTCACGAATCAGCGACTGGCATGCAGAGAATAAAATTAAAGCTCAATCATAGCAAGACTGAATGTTTTATAGCGGGAACATTCTCAAGGACTCAATAAACTCTCACCTGTGGAACTCAAAGTTGGTAATGACATTATTAAACCAAGTACTTCTGTGCGCAACTTAGGAATAATTTTGATGATCACATGTCCATGATAAAACATATCAAAACTCTTTATTTTTCTGTTAACTTTCATTATTTAAGAAACATCCGTCGTATTTAGCCAAATATCTTGACCAGGACACAAAGCATCATGTGGTTCGCAGTCTCATTCTCTCTCGCTTAGACTATGGTAATGCCCTCCTTTATGGCTACCAAATCCAAGGCTCGCGACCGTCTTCTATCACTCCAAAACAAAGCTGGGAAACTAATTTTTAATGCAGGACGCGTGATAGTCCATCCCCTCTCTTAAATAATCTTCACTGGTTACCTATAATGGGAGCGTATAATATATAAGATCTGTCTGTATGTTTTCAAATGCTACAGGGAAGTGCTCCGAAATATACCCTGCAGATTTTATTGCATATAAAGCAAAATGTCACCACTGGTCCAGTCACACGATCATCTATGGATAAAACACTTCTTACGTTCATGTTGGCAAAAATCGTAATTGGCGACAAATCATTTTATGTGTCTGCACCCACTATAGGAACAGCCTCCCAAAAAACATCAGGGAGGCTGGTATCAAATATCAGCTTCAAAAAGGGCTTGAGTCCATTTGTATCCATTCATATTAACTCTGTTTTTGTTTTGTAATCTTCATTGGCGCGTTGATCATTTGGGAATGGCGCCGTATAAATGCTGTGTATGTATGGATGAACAAAAGTCCATTCAATATAATTTACCTTACCGGGCAAGGGCCCTATACTTAATGGATGAGTACTGTTGTTGTTGATTATCGGGCTGATAGGGAGATTTTAAGAGCAGGTGTCAGCTTGGTTTTAATGAGGTCATCGCCCGACCTTGGTTCCTAAAGGGCCAATCAGGAGAACTTTTCGCGGCTTCGATATCACCAAGAGTTGAACAAAAATCAACCTCCCGGCGAAGCCTCAAATCTATCGGCGATTAGAAATTCTTCGCCGATGGCAATAAAAAAATCAGGGTCAATTGTTTTCGCATCCGCGATAGCGCGGAACGGCAAAGTGGAGTATATATCAGGCTTAACACAGAAACACGACGTATGCATGATTCCCAAGGCATGTAACCCTGTTTGACTGGTCTGGGACCTTTGTGAGCTTTTGTGTTAATATCAATGATCGAGTCCATGATATTCATACACATTTGTTGATTAAAGTATGGAAAACATAAAAAAAATAAAAAGTTGGCCTACAAATTACCCGGGTGTCCTTCACCTCTTATTAACGTTCTTATCTGTTTTTTGAGTGTATTTTTAGTGTAAAATGTATCTCTATTCTTCCAATGGCTAGGCTATCCTTTGCAAGCAAATTGAAGAAATTTCATATGTTGTGAAAAGGTGCCCAGTTCTGCTTTAAAATAACATTTTTGTCAGTATCTTGGGAAAGAATGGATTTGAAAGCTGAAATTTAGAAAGACATTGAGAATAGACCTTTCATCTGATATCAAAATTGAGATACGTCACGATAAATCTGGGCTGTGGTCCCAAAGATCATTGAAACACACACCTTTAATTTTACTACTTGGTGAAAAGGAAAAAAGAACATGTTGAACCCTACCAGTTGACCTTATGATAATGAGCTTCATTTGCATATACTCTTCAGGTTTGATTCAACTGAAACTGGATAGAATAAATCTTGTGTATGAAGCAAATCAAAATGAGGTCATCCAGGGTTAAATTAATCCAGAGGTCAGATATTTCATGTTTATGTCCCCATTTTTGCAAAACCACAATGGTAGATAACACATGTGTCCAGAACATTTTTTATTTATTTGTTTTATAACAATAGAATGACTGTCAATTTGGTTCACAGAAACGTGACAACATTTTGACGTCATTTTGATTGCCATTTAAAACTTGACTTGTTAGGAAGTAGTTAACACTAAAAATCAATTCAATCCTCGCCCCTTAACAGACTTGCAATTAGGATCATTTTACGCCAAAACTGCAGTCATATGACTCCAGGGATACAATATCTAATGAAAATGTTAAGCTTAAAATATTGCATTATTATCATATAAAAGTTTAAAGGTGCTTGTTCGATCGCCTCTGGACCGGGCACCCCCCTGATTTACCCGGAAGTAGTCTAATTTTGATATCAGAATGAAAGGCCGTATTTTTCTCGTACGTCCTGAAATTGCCGCTTTCCCAAATCCACTTCTTTGCAAGAGATAAACAAAAAAAAAACCGCCGTTTGTGGTAACCATCAATATTACACAGTATGAACTAGGGCCTTGCAATGTGCATTATCGCTAATATTATCAAAACCGCAAGTTTGTTTTTGTCGCCCACGATACGTGATGGTTAGTGTGTGCAGGGGTGCCAAGTTCTCATATCAAGTACAGAACACGATACACATAAATCGGAACACCACCTTTAAGATTTCTATACAGACGTTTTTTGCATATCATAAAAGGGCCCGTGTGCAAATATTTTCACAAATCAATGAAAAACTGACACACGTGTGCATAATGTATGTTTGATTTTTTAATTTACACAGGCTTTCGCTTTGGCACGTCTGACCACGTATCCTGTTTTAAACATCATCATTTTGTTAACCCTAGAAAAACGCGAGTAACACCGGCTAGGGCCATAGTTAGAATGAGCGCTTTGATCTCGGCCACAAGGCTGGTAACTGCGGACGCAAATTCGCTGAAAGCTCGGCTGCTACCTTCAAGTTGTCTAATGCTGTTGGGGTCATACCTGACATGTTTTTGAATAGAATGGAAGATGCTCGCAGTATCATTTCAAAACGATCCTACCGCAACCAAAGACGAATATCCGTATGTAATAACCAAAGCAACTTGGGTAAAGTGAGCTGATTTAAATCGAGACTCTGTCATTTAGACTTCTAAAAGCGATTTTACCTAAGTGAGTTTCTGACATAGCGTCCCACAAAGCGACATGTTGACAATGATGCTTCCAGTGGCGGATCAGGATTTTTTGAACGAGGAGGCGTGGAATTGGCTGCCATAACATCAGCTTTGAAATTAAATAAGTTCATTTCCTGATTGAGATTATACATGAAATCAATTGATACCTCCTATGTATTGAATGGAACATTCATTCTTTTATTATAAGTAAACCAAACCAACGGTAAATAAGTTTTTTCAACAAAAAATATTTAAGAAAATTACAAACCTAGAATTAACATTTAAATAAAATGATGGACAATAATTATTTGCAAAACAATAGCACAGAAAATGTTGTCTACATCGAAACTGTTAAGTGAGTACATGTAGGAAGCTCAAGGACAAGGTTTGATGTTAGCAATCAAAAGCAAGATGGTATAAAAAAACTCGATATTAACTTCAAGTTGTGCAAGATAACATTAACAGAAGTACGGGTACATTACAAGCCGGTAGAAGCAGGGCATTCATGCGATTTTCTTTCCTCGATTACTATTATAAGAAAATAGTAGGTTCACCTTTCGCGGAAGGAATGCAAAGGGGGGGAATGAATTGCATGACGGGGACGCAAAACACGCTGGAGATGCATTTTCCGGCAAGTGAGATCTTCATTCGGGGGGGAAAGTGCTATAAGAACCGTCAGTTTTTCAATCATATCAAACAAATTTTTAGCTATTTCCTACTTAAAAAAAAAACACGCACACACTTAATAATGAATAATCTTACATTTTGCGGTGGCAGTTTTAACACCTGACCCAGTTTTCTTCTGGTAGCTGGTATAAGGTTTTTTCCTCCCTCCAACCAGGGGCATGCGCCGAGCCAGTGGCTTCTCTCCTGATACCATGTTTACTATCATTATTATTTAATCGCAAGTCAGCGGGAAGTTCAATGATGCATTGGGATGCATCATTAATGGTGGCGAAACTCTGCTGAATATCAGGATATGTCCTCCGTCGATGCCGAGGCACGACGGGTTTTACCATCAGAAGCCGCTATCATTAGCAGTTCAACAGGGACTGTGGTCAGCGCCTAAGAGTTTTTCAGATGATCTGAATCGTTAACAATCGGAGGGGTTGTGAACAAGCACTGTGTTGTTTTCAGGTGCTAGTCATTTACCAAGGAATCGGTATCTGCACCTCATGTTTGTTGTTCCTGTAAGATCTGGAGCACGAAACTCATTTTTTTTCAAATCCTAATTTTTTAATTCCTGCAGGATTTTAGTAAGATTCTTTTGGATTCTTATCACATTTTTCATAGATGATTCTGCTAGCGAGAAGAGATGAGCAAGAACGGAAGTCATGTCCTTTAAGGTCACGACAAGTTTTCTACTCTTAAATTGCTTACTCGCCTAACTACAGGTTTACCACTAGCAAAGGGACCATAAGGATTTAAAGCTTTTTCATGTTGCACTGCAGTGTGATTAAGAAGTATTGGCAGATTTTGAAAAAAAAGGCTACATTTAATCCATTAAAATTTATTGCCAAGACAAAACTACAATGGAAAAATTTACTAATGGCAAAAGACACTAACATGCTAATAAACTTGTAATCTTGAAACTTGTAACTTCGCAAAAAAAAATTGGACAAGTGTGTCTGTAAGATCTATTAAAGTAGCCTGATTGACTGAGGCAAATCAGATGAGTGTGTTCAGTGTATTTCTTGATTGTACACACCCCCCAAAAAAAACAACTGCCCACGATTATGATTTTTTTTTTATTTTATTTTTGTTAAAGGGGCATTTCGTGCTCCACAGCCTCCCCCGACTTACTTGAGATTTGGATATCATCTGAAAGTAGGCCAAACAAAACGATCTACTCTGAAGAAACAAATCGGAAATTTGTATTTTCGTCCGTAAACCGGACAGAAAATACAACACTGACCTATTGAGGCAGCGTGCCCGGCAGTGTGATCATTGTGCATAACATCAAAATGCCAATGTCAGCATGAGGTCACAGTTACACAATTGATAACCGTAAAATGGTGTACGAGGCTCAGAAGGCATGGATTTGCACAAACACAAAGCCACACGTCCTTGCTCTTTGTTTGATTCCCCACACAGGAAACGGTGCAAATCAGTGTGGTTTTGCCATGTTAAGTACTAAGGGGATTCATGTCCAAACTGGCAATCTATGAACCAACCGTGGTCTTCGCTTTCTCCAAAAAGATACAGCCTCACGTGCACAGACTTTTTAACAGATAAGATGTCACTATGATTTGGCCAACTTTAAAATGATGTGGGGCTCCAGAATTTGTCAAGACCACGCATTATTTAAACAAGATTTTTCACTTTTCCTCCGTTTTTCAACCCCAAAAATATCATTATAATATAATATACCATATTGAGGTATGACGTAGACTTTTAGCAACATTACTGCAATATTTGTAAAATGAATCAACAACGATTTACGAGCCCCAAAGAAGTTGTTTCCAACGTTTTCTACCAACTGTAGAGGTCAGTGTTGCAACATTGTTTTCATGTGAAAAAACAATAAAGCATGCCAGCGTTACCTGCTGTCTCACTGGTCAAGAATCACTGAAATTTAGAATGATAACATTCTCAGGGATATCTAGAGAAAATGAGGGTCTAGGATCAACAAAATGCACCTTTAAAGTCATGAAAAACAAAGATGATCTGAATAAACCTGGGGCTACCCAATTAAAGTTGGTTTTTAAAACAAAAGTTTATTTTGATTGTTGGCCTCCAGAAATAACGTCAGTCACAGTCCATAAACTAATCAATGTATAGAATCAATCAATTTACTCACTGTTCTATTTTAATGTAGAGGGTTAAAAATGATTCTGGTATACAGTATTTAGTCCAATACAAACTGGCTACAGGTGGGTCATTCTTAAGCCATGGTGTAAAACTAATAGTTATTTTATAGTGTGACAATTCTGTTGAGTTGGTCTTAGTTGACCTTAAAAGACTATCGTAACAAGATAAGCAACAGAATAATACTTTGACAATTAATGTAGTGTTGGTAATGTGAGCCAATTGCAGTGATTCTAATGCTTAGCAAACATCAAAGATGTCAGAATATGTAGCTCACTTGATTAGATTTCCTGTTGGAAGTCTTACAAGGATGCCATATACTGTGTGGGTTGCAAGGCTTACAAAGGGGGTTAGGCAAATTATATCACCATAGCATACATAAATTCTAGAGTTCACACCATTGATAGATTTACCATCAATCTCTCCGTTGGATATTTTTTTTTTTTGTTTTTGCCATGCATGCACTGCGCCAAAATACTCATGCGCCAAACCTCGGACCGCCAATTTGTTTATAGGGTGAACCTATCTACGGTTTCGTTTTAGCGGAAAATCAAGTGGTGTGATGTTAACCTATTTTGATGAAGTTCTCGAATTTATGTATGAGGTGATATTAAAAACAAATATTAACAGTCTAAATTGTGTGACGGTAGAAGTATCATCACTCAGTGAAAGATGTATGTTCCTTTCCACTCGCAGTACCAGCTCTTGGAACGGAACAGTACATCTTTCACTTAGTGATGATATTTCAACCAACACACTTATAGCCAGTTAATATTTGTATACCAACAATATTCACACTTCATTACTATAGTACTTCAATCCATTGTGTCACCGCAGGAAAAGTTTTGGACAGCGTCGATTAGTTGGGAGAGGAGGCAGAATATGTGGCTAGATTCACCTGCTTCCTAAACGAACTAAGATAATATCGCCTTTCATGTACAGAAGGAGTACAAAGACTTTTTTTGTGTTCTCTCGTTCCAAAACACAGGTGATCAAGCCTCAAAAGTCAGTAACATTCAACTCACCTGTTACCTGAATGCTATTAAATCAAATAAGATTAGTCAGAATGTTTTGAGAGTTAATTTATGCATTTACGTTGACTTGAATTATTTCATTAAGCACATAATTTTTTTTTGCTAACGGACTATGTGTTTAAAAAGATTTTATGGAATTTTAATTTCCATCCAGTGCATCCAAAAGTACTAGAGGTGACACAAATCGATGAGATGAATTTACTATAGTTACAAACAAGAAAAAAAAAGTGTCTTTTGAATAATCTGGTCACACCAAGTAGCCTATTGGAAAGATGTGTATTGAGAGATTTCATCATGGTTGGAAAAAGTGGGGAATCTAGGAAGCTCCTTCCCGGGAAATTTGACCATTTGGAGGGAAATTTTGACATAAGAAATGGTGGGAAATCCATGGGAAATGTGATTATCTTCCCAGGAAATATGCATCTTTTCCAGCCCTGGATTCCATACAGCTTTATTCCATATACATGTAGCTACATATTCCTTCAGTAGAAGGTTTTACCCTATGTAAACTCTGTGCCTGCTTTCATGAAGGACATACCAAAAATGTGGGTTTTGCTGGTCATAGTGTTTGAGTGGCAATGTGTGTATTCTTATGTGCAGATGTTTCAACTTATGCATCATGGTGAAATTTAGGTTGATATATCCATAAAACCATGCACCAACAAATTGTGTGTCTTTTGTTCACTTTGCTAGCATAACTTTGCTGTGGAGAGAGTTTGCCATTTGACATATAAATTGACCTTTTTTACTTTTTGCAGTGTTGTAACCAGCAGGGGAAAAGGCGTTTGGGGGGGGGGGGGATTGTTAAGAAGAAACCTATTTTTTCTCGCATTTTATCACTAAAATATGTCCATCAATTTGGTATGTTTATTTTGTAATCTTAGAATATTTTTCCCCACTCACTGCTTGTACACTTAGAATTTCTCCAGTTCATTGTACTACTTGACTCGGGGAGAATAACAACAAAACTCTTCAAAAATTTTTACCCAAGGCCAAAAAAAGTTTAAAATCTGTCTCACAGACCCGCACGCATAAGTATGTGGAGTCATTTTGCCACATAACCCTACACGATGAGCCAATTATTTTTGTGTGTGTCACTTGCCTTAAGGCTGCAAGGCAGGAAGATACAAATATTAAAAATCACTTTGTCCACTGTTGTTGATATCTGTTGTTGTTGTTGATGTCTGTTGTTGATGTCTGTTCATGTGAAAAAGGGTTAACATGTGCCTGTAATCTCCGTAATTTGTTGGATTTAAACCAAACTTGAGTCATAGGTGCAACATGGAATCCCTCATTTGTTGATTAGGTCAGAGGTCACATTCCAAGGTCTAAGGTCATGTGAGGTCAAGTTGTAAGATGAAAATGTAAAAATTTACCTCAATTGAAAAGTTGAAGTTCAATTGGAACCAAACTTGGTTTTTAGATGCAACATGGGATCCCTCATTTGTTGATGAGGTGAAAGGTCATGTTCCAAGGTCAAAGGTTGTGTGAGGTCAAGGAACCAAAACACAATAAAAAAAAGAATTTCTGCATTTCGCATAGCTCATTTTCTAAAAAAAAGAATAGCCAACTGTACATGTGTGACAAACTTTAAACTTTTTTTGCCTAAGTAACTTGTCATCCCTACTTTTTCAAGAAATTTCCACCAGTCCATAATATTTTTTTAATGAAATCATCCCAAAACACCAAGCATTTTCAACATCATATAGAACTCTTATAAATAAATTGATTTGATTGAAAATGCTTTTTAAAAAATATGTAATTCCTCCTCAGCTTCAGATATTGTAATTTAAAAAATCAAATAAAAGTTATATAATTGATCAAAATAAAGAATGACTGTTTGTCAGCATTCCCCACGATGGTTTCTCTGAAATTCATCAATGAATAAGAAAAGAGGCGGAAAACAGGAAATTATCAATCTCACACCAATTCATATTTGGCCAGGAAATAGCCGACAGCCATATGGACTATTGCATTGCTTCAATGCAGTGCATTACCAGTGTCATACCACCTGCTCATCGGGATTAATTATATGCTTAAGCCTCAATACAATGCAATATGAATATTATCAATCTATATGTATGAGCCGGTATTTGCCTTGGTTACAGAAAACGAGATGGTAATTAAATGTTGAGGAATCTGGTTCGTCTTTGAGAGATTATTGATAATGTTTTGAACAATTGTAGTATTCTTTTTTTTAAATCACCAAAGACGATTGCATGATAGTATGATTTCACAGGCTCAGACGTTGGCTTTTGGAATTTCTGCTTTACACTGAAAGTATTTTGTTCATTCTGGTTAGTTCATCGCCGCACTACCACAATGAAGAGGATAAGAGCATTGTGACCAATCATGATGCTCCATTTTACTCAGCTTGGTACTCATTTTATAGTGATTTTATCATCTTACTTGAAGGACTTCAAATTTCATGAACTGTCTTTCCTGTAAAGAAAAGATGATACAGATGTCCGATACCCTTTTTCCTGCAATTTGCTCTCCGTCTTGGTTGTCCGTAGGATATATATCTCCTCCGTATCCAGTCACCATTTTGCTACACCCAAGTTTACTGATTCCCCTTTCATTCCTGTGTTTCTGAACTCATCAGTACTTTATTGGAATTTAGTTTGTAATTCAACTGTCACTCTAGGGAATATTACTTAACACAAACTATCTGATAGCAGCAGTTTATATTTAAGTAATCTATACATGAAATCAGTAGACATTCAGTAACATTGGGTGATTGTTTTAGATCAGTTACCAGGTTGCAAAAAAGCTGGGGCACAACTCATTTGTCATTTGGTGTCAATGCTGTGTCATTCAAAGCAGAGATACCAAGATTTGAACCATCTTATACAAAGCATCAGAAGAAGTCCCTTGCAACAGAACAATTTTATACAGGAATTTTATGGCATTTTGACTATTTATCCAATTGTTGATAGAGCGCTTGGAAACCACTGTTTTGTGATGTCATCTTCCGAAGTCACCAGTTCCACTTCATCTCATACTTTTGGGCTTGAGGAAACCTTAATCCACGTTTTTGTTAGTGGTCTGATTTCTTCTTAACTGATGAATTGAAAACAGGAACCTACTCCCCCCCAAGTTTTTCCCCCCCCCCCCCCCCCCCCCCCCGCCAATTGCCACCATTAAAACAATCCTCATTGGACTCGCAATCGGAAGGCTTGGTCGTGCCCAACCTGGGATGGGAGTCGGGCCAACAAACATGAGACGGTGCCATGTATGCGCAGTTATCGCCGACGGTGTAACCTTTATCGTACTGCTCGCCGTGGTTACACAAGGACTGATTTTGAAGGGAAGCCAAATGCCTATTTCCTCTGCCTTGGAATTGCAGCAGTTCGTAATTTGGTATTTTGCCACGGGAGCTAGAGGTAACGGGCCAGTCATGTGGGGAAGAAACACTGGATCACCACCACCACCAAAGCATCTACATGCACCAGGGTAAGTTCTAGTATGAACACTCTCTCAGGCTTGGCACGAAATGTAATAAAACATTTTGATCTACAGCTCATGTTGTCCTGACTTACAGTACCTCTAGCAAGTGGAGATCTCTATAAGGATCTGATTCGTTGGCTTAGTATTTCATGTGTGCTTAATTGATGTGTGATTTGATCAAGTTAAGAAATTCCTCATTTTCTATTTTCTGTGCTTTCTGAAATTATTTTTGCCAAAATTATAACCCACTTGGGCTATGTCTTACTGGTATCACTCCATTTTCTCGTAAAATCAACATTGGCAGCATCAGAATTAAGTCAAATTTGTAATAAGCTTTTATTCAGGAATGTTTATTAAAACTAAATTGAAAAGAAAAAGGTTGCCAAGATTAATATGCACATTTCATCAATGTTTATTTTGTATATTATTATGGTACTGACCGGGGAATTTTATTGAACATTATGGGGGGACAATGAAATTGCCAAAAAGTGGCCCAATTGCCACAAAACATGGCGATATCTCTTTCTCCCTGGGATTTCCACGTATGATTACCATATTTGCCCCAGAAACGAGCATGCCTAATGAGCACCCCCCTCCCGAATTGTGGGTATAAACAATGACCTCTTGAGATTTGTGTGACTTGACCCATTTCCAAATTTCGCAGTGGCACACAACACATGTCTTCTGGGAATGATGTATCTTTTTTTCCCATGTTCTCACATTGGATTTTTTTCTGAATTTTGTATTAATTTTTTTATGTGATTGTGTATTTTTTTTAATTCGTAGTATTATTATTTTTTTTATGAAATCAGCTGAATGGGAAATACAAAATGCACCAAGAGGTTCCTTTTTGTATTTGGAATTGTTTTGTTTTGTTATTGCGGGCTTGTTTTGGTTGAGTTTTATTAGGAAAATATTATTTTCGTACCTAATAAATTTGTTGTCTGTGAAGCGGTCCCTGAATCTAGAACTGAAAGTTGGCTATATGTCCCCATACCACCATAATAGGCTTGTTATAATGGATTGGAATATACCCAAACCCATTCATTGTAGCCCTGCTTCTAAAATTGGTGGTGTCAGGTACTTCAATTGGTCATTTGCTCTTGTTTGTTGGTTGGGTTGTTTTTTTTGTTCCAAATATAGGTGGTCTTGAAGTGATGTAATCTATATTAATTTTGTGTGTGGTGTGCTGCGTGCATGGGTGTGTGGGTGTGTGCATGCGTGCATGGGTGGGTGTGTGTGTGGTGTGTGTGGTGTGTGTGTGTGTGGATGTATTTAGGCTGTAAACACATCCATAGCCTGTATAGTGCTGCAGAAGAGGCCCAATTTTTTTTCGATAGTGGTGACCTAATTTGAACAAATGTTGTCATATATCAATTGTAGCTATAGGTCCCAGGAGTCCCAGGAATGCCTATGTCAAAAATTAAAAAATTGGACAATTAAGTTATGGGGGGGTCAAAGTATACCCCCCTATTTTCAGTCTGAAAAATTTTGAATAATGCCCACGTGATATATTTTATCACAAGCTGGGAGTTGGTCCCTAAATATATTTTGACCACAATGTTGACACTGAAAAAACCTTCTAATAAAGTTCATAAATAGACTTTCTTTCCCTGTCCCCCCTCCCACCAATCTTTACCCCCACCCCCAATGCTTTTTTGAGATTGGGCTGTCAGAACACAAGTGGTTGCACTATTAGAAATTAATCATGCAAGGAGCGTTTGGTTTTTGGTGGTTGTGTGTTTGTATTTGTTGGTGTGTGGGGTGTGTATGGTGTGTGTGGGGGAGGGGTGGGAGGGAATAAACCTTATAGTTTACTATACAATCTGCAGACATCGTGTCAAGTGATGACGGTCCACGGTTGTCAACCTCATATTTTAACACTATTTTTAATCATCTTAGGGTAAAGGGCAGTGGGTTTACAGCGTGGAAGGGGGGTTCTCTCCTGCTCAGAACCGTGCCACCCTGCTGGAGAGGACCCAAATTAATGTCCCCACAATGCCTCGCACCCCTTCTGAAAGCATCCCCCCCCCCATTTGCAATGTCTGGTTCGGCCACTGGGTAATGGTTAGGGTTCGATAACTGGACTTTCTCCTAACCCTTAAATCAGAGGCACGGTGTGATGCATGGGTATAACCTGTCGTCCAAATTATAGGCCGAGTCACAATCTTCTATATAAGAAATTATTTACTCCATAATTTTCCCTTATCTTCATCCTACGCGGCTCTTCCAGGGCTTATATTTCAAATAAATATATTGCCTGCGGTGTCAATCCCATTTTCATAGAAATATTAAGTTAATTAAATTTATAGGCCTTCCGTGCAATCTTCACTCTAAAGAATATTTTAACGGGCCCCACTATTTCCCTCATTTCTTCAATCTCTGCCTTCTTTCAGGGCCTTCTTATTTTTTTTTACTAGTTCACTAAATTTATAGGACTGTTGCGCAACCAGCTATTAAATGACTCGTTAAGTACTTTATTGACCTAGCGCAACTCTCTTGGCTAAGAAATGATTCAGTAAATTTATCGGCCTGCAGTGCAACCCTCTTATCTAAGAAATATTTGTTAATTAAATTTATAAGCCTACGACCTATACATCTATTTATAGTCCGTCAATAACTTATAACCTCGGTGTAAGCTTTCTATTTGCGGCGACCTCGTAAAAGAATGAACATAAATATCATAGGCAATAATTTCAAATTAACAAAAAAATAAAATAAGTTCAGTAAATTTATAGGCCTGCGGCCCAATCCTTTTAGCTAAGCAAAGATTATTTCAGTAAAATTATAACCTGCACGCACCCTCTTGGCTAAGAAATGATGAGTTCAGTATAATACATGCCGGTGTCATATATTTCAGCGTCCGTGTGACTGAGTGTCCTACGCACCCCATCTGTCATTGTGTTCTCCATTAAGTGCTGTACGCATCATTTGTTTCAGCCTTTACCCAAATGGCCTCGTCTACCAGTCACGGTTTATTCCGTACATGTTGCTCTGGTAGCTAGGACCCTCTCTCATGGGGACACCAGATTCGGTACCCGGGCAGTTTCAATCCTCTTACCTAGAAATGATGTTTAAGGCCGCATCGCGAATTCTTTTAGGCTAAGAAATATTGTTCATTAAAGCTGTAGACCTGTGGCCCAATCTCTATCTAAGAATGGTTTGTTCAGTAAATTATACGCCTGTAGGCGCATCCTTCTTAGCTAAAATGTAAATAGGTCCTGCAGCCTAACTCTTTTATAGTTGGAGAAATTATTATTGGGGTGGGTTACGTACTATGCTTATGATTTTGATAACAGTGCATAGGTATAAGTCTTCTTTCTATTGCTACCAAAATAATCTAACCTGGCCTCTGGCTGTATGGCGTAACAATGACGTCATAAGTCCACGAATCACAAAATTGCATTTTCCACAGAAACTAGGCGAAATCCAAATTTGCACTAAAAAGGTGGGAATTCGGATTTTAATGCTGTTTTCGCTCTAAATAGTGGCAATTGACAGTATTACAAAACAGAGTTTTAGACCATACTGTGCAGAATAGTTTAAAGATGGATGCAACCACCCCTCTCCTCTTCGACTTTTGATGGCATGCTTCACCTTTTTGCTTAAAGGCAATATGTCATGCTTCTGAATATTGGAAAATTTGGTATGGATGGAAAGCGTAAGTAAACGTAATTACCTATAAATCAAAATAAGTTGAAAATTGTCCCATTTGTTGAGTATTTTGCCCTTTTTAATTTCCCGCCAAGTTACTCGAAACGACTTCCGACAAATCCACATCGCATGCAAATGGTGACGTCACAAGTGATTACCATCCATAATTTACGTCGTTGTGACCACATATCGCAGTGTGTCCACTTCAATAATAACTAAACAAACAAATTGAAACAAAGATGTTCATTCTGTAACTTTTTTTTCTCATATTTATTTTTACTTGTCATGTCATCTCATATTACAGTGTCAGCATAACAATTCGAGTCACACGATGTTTGGTCATCACTTTTGACAGTCACAAGGATAGCAACAGTGGGCGCTTTTGATCATAAGAATCCGTGGCCGAAAATCCACCGTTTTCTTCGTATTCAAAAAAGCAAATAAATTAAAAAAGCCTCATTTTTGGGTTAATTTTACTCAAATTGTTTATTTTTTCTGGAATTCGTGATGTATGTACCATCTATTTTATGATGTAAGTCAAACTGAGCTTGACAAAAATCTTGACATATTCTCTAAATGACTGGAACGGACCGATGAGAGGATCAGAACTTTTACGAACGCTTTTGGCATTTTTAACGCGCCGGAGGAAAGTTCCCTGGGGATGGTACCACCCCCTGTGTCAAAGACGAGGGTTAAGTTTATCATATGGAGGAAATATAAACCAGGAATGAACAATTCCTTTGAGTGGTTACTATAATACGAACCCCTTCATACTGAGGCCCGTAGCCAGGGATTTCTGTGGGGGGGTGCGGATCTGCCAGAAGTGGACCTTTCTCCTAACCCTAATACAGGGGCGACGGGGTGACTTTATGCATGTATAAACCTGTTCCCGTCCAAATTTATAGTCCTGAGGCACAGCTTCTATATAAGAATTATTTACTCCCTAATTTCCCTTATCTTCAATCCTACCCTCTTCAGGGGCTTATAGTTCAATAAATATAATGGGGCCTCGTGCAATCCTCTTAGTCATGAAATGATTATTAAGTAAATTTATAGCCTTCTTCCAGTGCATCTCACATCTAAAGAATATTTTAATTAACGGGCCCCATATTTTCCCTCTTTTCTTCAAGCTCTGCCTTCTTTCAGGAGCTCTTATTTTTTTTACGATGTTCACTAAATTTATAGGGACTGCTCGCACCCACTATGAAATGACTAGTTAAGTACATTTATTGACCTCGGCGCAACCCTCTTGGCTAAGAAATTGAAATTATTCGCAAATTTATAATATCAGCCTGCAGCGCAACCCTCTTATCTAAGAACTGAATTGGTTAAGTAAATTTATAAGCCTACGACCTATACATCTATTTATAGTCCGTCAATAAATCTTTAGCCTCGGTGTAAGCTTTCCTATTTGTGCGGACCCTCGTAAAAGAATGATTAATTCAGTAAAATACATAGGCCAGCAGCGCAATCCTCTTACCTAAAAAAAATAAATATTAATAAGTTCAGTAAATTTCTATGCCTGCCGGCACATCCTGTAGCTAAGCATGATTATTTCACTAAATTTTGACCCTGCACGCAACCCTCTTGGCTAAGAATGATGAGTTCATTAAATATATCAGGTGGCAATATTACAGAAGCGTCCGTGATGCCTGAGTTTCCTACCACCCATCTGTCTATTGTGTTTCTCCCATTGAGGGCTGTACGCATCATTTTTCAGCACTGTACCCAAATGGCCTCTCTACAAGGTCACGTTTATTCCGTACATGTGCATGATATCTAGGACACTCTCTCTGGGGGACACTCAGATTCTTACACCGGCAGTTCAATCCTCTTACCTAAGAAATTATTAGTTAAGGCCTGCAGCAGAATTCCTTTTAGCCTAATAATGATTATTTCAGTAAATCTGTAGACCTGTGACACAATCATCTTAGCTAGAAATGGTTGGTTCAGAAAATGTATAAGCCTGAGGCGGCATCTTTCTTAGCTAAAATTTAAATTAGGCCTGCAGCCTAACTCTTTTTCGAATAGTTGAGAAATTATTAGTGGGGGTTGGTTACTTACTATGCTTATGATTTGATATACAAGTGCATAGGTATATCGTCCTCTTTCTACTATTGCTACCAAATAAGTACTAACATGGCGCTCTGGCGTATGGCGTAACAATGACGTCCATAAAGTCCCACGAATCAGCAAAAATTGGGCCATTTTCCCACGAAAATATGCGAAATCCCAATTTTGCACTAAAAGGTGGGAAATCCGGATGTTAATGCGGGTTTTCATCTCTAATAGTGGCAATTGACTAGTATTACAAAAACAAGAGTTTAAAAAGACCCATACGTGCAGAATATTTTTAAAGATGGATGGCAACCACCCCCTCTACCTTCGACTTTGATGCATAGCTTCACACTTGTTTTTGCTTAAATGACTGAAGGACCGAGGTAAGAGTATCTCCGAAGCTTTTTAACGAAAGCTTTTGGCATTTTTAACGCGCCGACGGAAGTTCAACTGGGGAATGGTCACCAACCCCTTGTTTCAACGAGGGTAAAGTTTATCAATGGCATGAATATAAACCAGGAAATGAACAATTCCTTTTGAGTGTTACATATAATACGCACCCTTCATAATGAGCCCGTACCTGATTTTATGTGGGGGGGATGTGCGTATCTGCGACAGTGGACCTTTTGGTACCAACAAACCAAGTTTTTTTTTTTTCGGCTTGCCGCCGCTCGCCGGTTGACCCAGATTTTTTCACCTTCGCCTACAAGTCAACGATTAAATAGAATACGTATAACTGTATAATTAACACCAACCTTGCGTAATAACCGCTGCTTATATCATTCAATATTCATTCAACACACAACCCACTACCCTTGCAACATCAAAATTTAGGCAAGCGCCAAATGTCTTAACATTGCAAAGCGGACCTTCAACATATGGCAAAGCGGACCTTCAACATCACACAGCGGACCCTTTGTCATTTGGGGGGGGGGTGCATTGCACCCCGTGACCGCCCCCCCCCCCCCCCCCCCCCCCCCCCCCCCCCCCCCCGGCTAAGGCCTGTTCATAATTATTTGAAAATTATCTCAACCCCCGGTGGATATCACTTTTTGGTTGGGTGGGATGTTTGAAAACACTCACAAACTAAAATATACCAAAATGAAAAATTTGCTACCCATCCTCATGCTTTGGTGTAGTTTTAAAGGTCGAATCCCCAGAAGGTGAAGAATAGCCCTGTTAACAGTATTTTAGCCATTCTGTCAGCACTGTTTTTCATATTTTTGGTTTGGTAAAAGCATTCCTTTTCACTACTGATTGACCCTGTAAAAATATACATGTACTTGAAACAGAAACGCACCCTTTCGTATAACCAATTTTCAAGAAAAGGGACCGTTCATTATACAAAACGGAAATACCGCACATCCCGCCCGTACCCCCTTTCCACTTCAATGATTGCAACTTTTGTATCAATGAAATTTTAAGTGTCTTTCTTTTAGTGGTGCCAAAATACCAACATTCATTTCCCCATAGTTTTACTTCTATGATGTCAATCATGTCATAATTGAACGTACACAAACCCTCTCCATATAAAGTTATATCACTTGTTAGTTCATGCAAGTTTAAGGGAGTTCTTTTGTTTGCTTTTGTTTTTGTTCTGTATTTGTCTTGTTGTCTGGTATTTTTTGGCTAAAAGGACACAACCACTTAACACTAAGCCTAAGGTGTTTTCAACTCACGTTGGTACCAAGGGGTCCCCCCCAAGGAGACAAATTTGTGGGGTCATAAGAACAAGGCCAAAGTTGCAGTAATAATGAGTTCAGGTAATTACCCTTGAAAATAGGGGCAATCGTTTTACTTTCGAAATGCGGCAAGAATTTTATTTTTCATAAAAAAAACACGATCGATAAGTTCGACATTACAAACAATAATTCCAAAATCTTAACCCGACGTGTAAATAGTAGGGGCGTAACAGGGGTCACTTGTCTGAAGAAGAGCATTTCCTGATTTTGTAGGCAATTTTCTTCTTCTTTTTGAGGCAAGCTCTTTTCCCGGTCAAAGCTTCTCTGGGGTGGCAACATCCCCCCCCCCCCCCCCCCCAGCCCGCCTGTTACACTAAGTAAAATTAATATGGAATATAGGAAAATTTCTTATAACTAATGTTAACTATTTATAGTGATTTAACTTTAATCCTATCCAAAACCTGGGTAACACTGAAATAAGACATTTCACTCCATAACTCCCCCCCCCAACTTTGATGCCTACTCACCCCTACCCCCTCCCCCGGTTACCATTTAGCTTAAATTGTTGCAAATGGTTATGAAACTGATAATGGAATATCTTAGACACTTACAATATATTTTAAGCATTTTATTCCTGGGAGAAAATACGTCAGAGGCTGTGAGTTCCACATCACACATGGATAGACGATTGATCTAATTTTGGGGATTTACCCAGTACCCCCACCCCATTTCCTTTATAGTGTCTACTTACTTTAAATTATTTAATAACCTATAATGTATAACCATTTAAATCAATGATAGGTGCATATCCAACCACCATGCTTAAACCCAAAGCAATTGGATTTGTACTATAATGGCATGCCTATACCAAGTGCAATTTTTCATTTATGGTGAGTTGTCATAGGGGGGTCCTTTCCCCCCTCATAACTCAATTGTACAACGTTTATATTTTTTTTGCATGCATGCCGTTTTCGGATTCCTGAGATTTCCAGCTTTTTTTTTGTTTTTATTTTGATATATGAGGCACTTGTTCAAATTAGGAGGTCATCGTTCACTCCAAAAATAGAGGGTTTTTCGGCTCTTGCTGCAGCACTATATAGTAAGTAACACAAGTTTTATAAAGCCTGTTTTGTCCCGCTAACGGGGTGGCCGGGTTAAACCTCGCTCAGAAATACTGCTGTGTGTGTGAGGATTATTGGGAGCAGAGATAATTGACCAGATGCCCTTCCTTTTACAACCAATAATTTAAATAGGCACAAAAGTCCATTAAACTTATTATTTTTTATCATATATTCAGATATGGCAATGTCTCAGAATTGGGCCAGTTGGGGATTTTATGACTCAATTGTAGAAAACATACAAAGTATAGGGGGTTTTTTTGCTCATTTTTTCTAAACCTTGACCAAATATTGAAATTAATATTTATCTCAGGTCTAAATAAAGTGGCAATCCATTGCGATTAAAAAAAAGTTTTTGTATTTGTTATCTACAAACTTCATGCTGTATTATGTTGGAAGATGGATAGGTATCACAATGCCAGTGTTGTAATATACTTTTCTGAAGCATTCAAAGGGAAACTTCTCCACCCTTAAGAGATATACCAATTGCAATACTTTTCAATACTTTTTTGATAGGTTTCTGTGGTTATCTCTTGGATTTATTGCATGTGTGAAGCTTTTACTTAGCTTTATATGCTGTGGGTAGAACATATGAAAGCGGTTTCTTGCATGTTGGCCCGGGTGGGGTGGGGTGGCATGGAGGGGGCAAATGTCACACGTATCCAAAGATAATGTTTCAGTCCATATACACGTCATATGTTAGGTAAAAAAACGTTTTGATATAGAAGTCCCAGTATGCAAATGAGGTATTGTCCACTGATTCTGTCATGCCTGTATGAGTTGTTGCAGTGCGCTTTAATGGAATAAATGTCAATTCCTCATTGCATACTTGGACTTCTTTGAAACAACTTCGATTGCCTGTTTCTGCTAATTGCCTAGGATACTTAGGGCCAAACTGATTGGACCAAGGTTGGATTTGGCCTGCGGGCTGCTTGTGAGACCCCAAATATATAGAAGGTGCGGCATGTTGTACTTCTACATAAATAATGGTAACCTTTGTTGATTGAAGATGCCACAGGTCCCTTTGATACAACTATGAAAAAAAAATAGTAGTGGTCAGGGAGTTACTATCTCCTTGATTTATAGGTTGCCACATGCAGAAATAGTTGGCAAGGAGGGAATGGTGGAAAAATCCTTGCGATATCAATTAAGGTTGCTTTCTTGTTTCATTTTAGCATGAGCTGTATAACCAAAAAACTAAGTAGAGCACTTGCTCTCTCACTACAACTCATCCAAGTTGGGCCAAACCTTGAAACCATGGTCACCAGGATGTAAGTACACCATCCATATTTTTTGTTGTATGTGAAATTGTGTTGTAATATTTTGGTGGTAAATTTATGGGTTAGTTTTCGCTATTGATGGCATTATTGTTAGACTGTAAACTGATTAACCTGGCTGAAAAGTAAGTCAGATGTGATAAGCACCATATTCCCGGGATGAGGTGACATTGATGTAATTACAGCATGCAAAACAAAGAATCGACAGTGAAGCTACAGTCAATACACTAGGGCCCATGCTTTCAAAATACAGCGTTAAGGTGTAGCTGCCCACTAGAATCCAGATACATAAACAGAGTACTCAGGCTCCTTCCCTGGCAGTATTTCATATAGCTAATAGTACTGTGATGTAATTGACAGTCAAGCCACAGTCAATACACAGGGCATATGCTTTCAAAATACAGTTGGTTAGAGATGTAGTCTGTCATAGTCATATATACCCACATACCATAAGTAGATTACTGAGGATCCTCCTTGCAGTATATTCTATAGATGATATGACCTGTGATGTAATTGGCAGTCATTCAACAAAAAGTTGCCCGCTCATTTTTATTATTGTACCCCACGAAAATAAGCGTTTTTATACCGATTCTAAAAACGATACCCGGAACAGCCCAGAGGCCTTGTGAACACCTGAGTTTTTATCATCTATATCAATCAATCCAAAAACCAAATCTAAATGTTAAAATCTCAAAAATCATATTTTTGTTATAAAATAGCAGTTTGCCATTAGAATATTGCTCTGTAAGATAGGTCCTACTATTTTTTATTCAAATTTTGAAGGTTGTTACTACTTGTAAATTATTCCACATATGCGTCATGTTGTAGGGGAAATGAGTGGCAAATGTTTCTGTATTTATTTTAATATTGTTTTTTTATTCTTCAGAAATCTGTAGTTTAAAGTTGTGCCAGTAAAAATGGACATCCTGGTTTTTACAACGTTCATTTATCAATGACTTAAAATACTAAGCGAAAGAAATTTAATTCGCTTTCTTTGTCGACAACTGAAATTCAACATTTGAAACATCCGACTCATTCCCTTGATCATTTTTCACATATATTTTTGGTTTCTACCTCTGTGCGTGATGTCCTAACTTTACGCCTTTGTCAAGAAATAATGTCTTTGTGTACGCCACTAAATGCTGTCCCGTCAAGTCAACGTGAAGGCAGTTTACTCTGCGACTACACATCTCACGCTGACTGTCACTGCACATAGTAGCGACACAGACTATAGTAGTAATGACCTTGTACCAAATACAGTAAATTAGAGAAATTATTTTCCTACTACATTAAGTAAGCCTTGTATGTGTGTTAAGGATGAGTACAGCCCCAAAAAAATGTCAACCCTTTTGACATTAACTCAGAAGGGTTATTGAGTGACTGGAGTCCATCCCAACAATGCACGCAGTTTTGGAAATCACTTCAAATCAGGTCCTTGATCCCACAAAATCCTATTCTTAAACATACAACCCCTGACTCTTCTTCACTCACTTAGCCCACAAAGTGCTATAGTCCCATTTCTCTAACCTCCGTGCATCTTTGTTGCGTTCGTGTAAAAGTGCCGTCGCTTTAAGTCAGCGTGCGCAGTTTACTGGGTGTGGCAATCAAATCTTGCACTGACTCCACTGCATCGAGGAAGGGAAATAGTATATTACTTCAGGACATTTTTTGCACATTACAAAATGTCTTGTGGTTCGTAAACTCCTAAACACTTTAAATCCTTATATCCTAAGTACTGACATTTTAAGTACAGTAACTATACATACATACATACACATACTACAACAATACATGATGTCTTTTGTACGCTGCCATTTCCAAAGATCACAGCGCGAAAAAAACACATCAAGACATGCTTAACTAGAAACAAAATACAATTGACCAACAAAGAGAAAATACAGATGGAAGCATTACATTTGTGTAAACAGATGAGATTTGCGTCTATACAGTACAGTAGTAAGAGAAAATATCAGTAAGCTTCCCACAATGCATTGCTTCTCATGGAATTGTTACGGTATCATGTGAATGCGTTAGAGTCGAACAATCTTTAAAATGCAAGTTGTTGATCACTGCTGTTATTTAGCCATGTTTTTATCTCTAACGATTCCCATCAGTACCTGTACAAAAACCGCCATTGGAAGCAATGCATTGTGGAAACTTGATATCTCCTTTCTTGTACAAGATAGGCACATTGTGGGATTGATTCAAAACACCCTCTGAAATGACCCGCAGAGTTGCTTACCATTTGCTTTTCAATTCACAAACAAAGCTTGCATATGTACAGTGAATTCACTATCATCAGCTAGTGGAAGTCATTGTAGTATAGGTCAATTCAGCATTATTGGTTGGTTATTTTTCATTTCATTCTCATTTCGATGTGGGCAGGGGGGGCAGACCATCTATTGGGTGCCATTATACTGTATTAACAGTAAAAGAGACAAAATTGAAGTGTTTAAGAATCTGTTGTACGAAATCTGTGGAAGAAATCTAAAATGCCAGGGAGCGTTTTGTATGTTAATAAAATAGGCTGTAATTGTTCAGTGGTGGATGCCAATGAATAGCATATGGTCGGCAACCCCTCTGATCAACTAAAAGGATCATTTCATTTTGAACTAAAGAAACTTATCAGAATGTTGGCAGTATTTGTAGCCAATGAAGCTGAAAAGGGGGATGGCCCGATTTAAGTTATAAAGTTTTCATCTTGATAGTTGGGCCTCACCCCAAGCCCCTCCGTAAAGTTCTGTGCCGTATTTCAATCCGTTTTGATGTGAGCGCTAGAAACATGATTTGTAAAGCCCCATAGAGTACTGTGTACAATTAATATTTGGTTCGCCCAAAACGGTGTATTGGCGCTCCATATCCTCCCAAACCAAATATCCTTTATCCTAAGATTTCACAGGTAAATAGAAAAATAGTAGCTTCCTTTTGATACCAAAATGTCGACCACTTCCGGTACAAATCAGGGGGTTCTGGGGACAAGGCTATTAGCAATCGGGCCCATGGACCTTTAATTTTAATGTTTGAAAAAGCTCTGATGTACATTTATTTGAGGATTTATGGAAAGCACACTAAGCTAAACTGTTTTTTGTCATTCTGACGATCTCTGTACAAGTGTGATTAAGGTCAACAATTATAACATTACTGAGTTTTTTTTTGTTGCTAAGATTTTGAAAAGTGCAATTGGACTGACTTAGATTCCCAAGCAATAGTGTTATTTCATGAGCAGCTTGTTGTTCTTAAACGTATTTGAAATAACTAGATGTTGGCCAACTCCATAAAAAATTGTTAAAAACTCTATACAGTTTTTGTTCTACTTGGGGTATTTCTATTGGCGCTTGTATTTCCTAACCTTGTTATTCAGCCACCTTGTGGCCATTTAAAAGGTTCTTCTTTGTATTAAAGTAAACATGTAATATGGGGGGGGGGGGTGAGGTGTGATACTAAAGGCATCACTAATTTGGAATTGTAGGTGTGAACAATATTTAGCAATATGAATGATACATTTTTTCTTGCCTGAGATGGCTTAGAACAAAACTAGAGGTCACTATTTCTGTATACATTTCTGAGCCAATTAAATTGAGGTGTTGGTAATTTGGTTACAGTTTCCCATTCCCCAAGAAGTATTCCATCCACTCAAACTCCAACTAAATAGACAGACATACAATGTGAATTCTTACATAAACGACCGAATTTGCACGTAAGATTAGTACACATGATTAACTAATGTTTAAACGGTTATAATGATATAAAATCTCAATTTTTTTGAGGCAATTCGGGGGGGGGGGGGGAAGCTGTGGATCACGAAAATGCCCCTTTAAAAGAATTCCCTCTGTTGCTCTTTCAATACCTTCACAGAAGTTGACAAGATATAATTGGCCACAACTGCCATTATCTTTTGCCTTTATGTGTGATTCCTGATAGTCCCTATTACTGTGTTTAAATTATTTTGCCAATTACGACCTTTTTCCAATTATTTCAGTTGGCTTGTGTATATGTGTGTTTAGTCAAAAGTCCTGAAAGTTGTCCATGTAAGACAATACCACCTAACCTATTTTGTGATTTTTCAGATTCTGGAATTTATCTTTTAACAGCATAAGAAGGGAGTTTTTACATTGCCCAATTCATTTTGTCCGATAAGTGTGATTATCGTGTTTTGAGGAGCCCAAGATGTTGAAAATATCATATCCGAAACTGATAATCATAAAATCGGATGATTTACGCCCCAAAATTATTGGTCTCGCTATGAGTTTTTAAAATATTGCAATATTTTGCACTTGGAGCTCGAACAATAAATTTGGGCAAAATCGATCCAATTTTATATGAGTACATTTGCCAGACATGACAATCATAATGAATGTATCTTGAGAGGGGATTTTTACTTGTATGTTTCCTCTCCTCTCGTCACTTTGAGAAGTTAAACCGACCTTGTGGTTTGTAATATCTGGCTAGATTTACCATTACATGGTGTGGAGTGTTGGAAGAAACATCCTTGAATATGGTATTTTATTTTAATGCTAAAAGGAAAGCTTGCTTAGGTCCTTCTCGTGAAGTCACCAAGTGGACCGAACTTTATTTGCTCTCCATGACAAAACAACCAATCTAGTGAAAGTGGAAACATTATTTTGGTTAGGTGTGGACAAAATCTAACCAAAAGAATGTTTCCACTTTCGCTAAATTGTTTTGTCATGGGAGGCAAATAAGTTCGGTCACCTGTGTGACGTCCAAAGAATGGCCCATTAGAAACTTCTGAAGGGAAATGCAGTCATTTGAACAAAGTAAGTATTGACTGTTATTCTTTAAATAAGAGTTTTAAGTAATTAAAACCTCAAAATCTGTGGGGCTGAGAGCAAATGAGAGGAAAGGACATAGGAGAGTAAAGATAAAAAACGGGAGGGGTAAGAAGTAAAATATACTTCCTACTGTTATTGGAATTGCTATTTTAATTTGTCCAGAGGAAATTATATGTTTTGCAGCTTTTTAGATTATGTTGTACTTCCTATATATTTACTAGGGTAGTATAATAAGAAGAAAGATGAATGATCCAATAAATACACAGCTAATGATTAGCTGGTGCATACATGGAAAATCAAAATTTTTAGTATTACTTGGCTGTTACAAACACACAAATTGCTTGTGCATGTGGTTTAACTCAATTTCGTAGCAGTGCTTGTCTGTTACAGACACACAAATTGCTTGTGCAGTGTGGTTTAGCTCAATTCCTTAGCAGTGCTTGTCTGTTGCAGACATACAAATTGCTTGTGCTGTGTGGTTTAACTCAATTTCTTAGCAGTGCTTGTCTGTTACAGACACACAAATTGACTTGTGCAGTGTGGTTTAGCTCAATTTCTTAGCAGTGCTTGTCTGTTGCAGACATACAAACTTGCTGGTCAGTTGTGGTTTAGCTCATTTTCTTAGCAGTGCTTGTCTGTTACAGACACACAACAGCGCTATGCCAGCTGTGGTTTAACTCAATTGTAGCGTGCTGTCTGGTACAGACATACAAATTGCTTGTGCATGTGTGTCTAGCTATTTTATTAGCAGTGTTGTCTGGGACAGAAACCAACAAATTGTTGTGCTGTGTGGTTTAGCTCATTTTTTAGCAGGCTTGTTTGTTGCAGTACACCAAATTGATTGTGCAGGTGGTTTGGCTTTAAACTCAATCATTACAGGTGCTTGTCTGTTACAGACAAACAAAATTGCTTGTGCAGTGTGGTTTAGCTCAATTCCTTAGCAGTGGGTATGTTTGCAGACATACAAATTGCTTGTGCAGTGTGGTTTAGCTCATTTTCTTAGCAGTGCTTGTCTGTTGCAGACATACAAATTGCTTGTGCAAGGGTTGGTTTAGCTCATTTTCTTAGCAGTGCTTGTCTGTTGCAGGGACACAAAAATTGCTTGTGCAGTGTGGTTTAACTCATCCTTAGGCAGTGCTTGTAACAGACACACAAATTGCTTGTGCAGTGTGGTTTAGCTCAATTTCTTAGCAGTGTGTCTGTTGCAGACATACAAATTGCTTGTGCAGTGTGGTTTAGCTCATTTTCTTAGCAGTGCTTGTCTGTTACAGCAACACACCCCCAAATTGCTTGTGCAGTGTGGTTTTAGCTTCATTTTCTTAGCAGTGCTTGTCTGTTACAGACACACAATTGCTTGTGCACTGATGGTAGATCAATTTCTTAGCAGTGCTAAGTGTTCTGTTTACGTTAAGTGCATTACTACAAGTTTGCTCCAAACGGACAAGATGCGCTGCATCTGTGGTGATAGCAATGCTTGCAGCTGTTCCTGCACTATTCTCTATATCAATTTGCTGTGTTGTGCCTATTTGGTGGTGAACAGAGTGTATTTGTATTAATCAGTCTTAAAAATAACATGAAATGTTAAAGCTTTTACTGATTTTCAGGCCTTTTTCTTGTTCAGATTTGCACAAAATATTACAACTTGAAAACTGATTCCCTTTACACAATGTGACTGAAACACGCATTTCCCTTCTGGAAGTGGAATGCCCCAAAATACCTTTTAGCACCCATAAAAGATAAATGGTCTCGCCCAGTGACCCCAGGTCACACCCGTCGGACAATAGCCTTCCTCAATCCGTTTTTGCAGCCTCAAACGTGACGAGTGTTACGCAGCTCTGTCATTAGCAGCCAAAATTAACGAGATTTTTGATTACGGGACTAGTTGTCGTCTCATACGGATAACCTACTACTATACCATAAACTATCTGGGAATATATTACTGGATTAATATACTGGATTTATGAGCGCTCAATCGGACGGAGACTTTTTACCACCGGCGGAGAGTCTTATTATGTATCCTTTTTTGCCGCGATGTGGTCATGTGATCTGTGTAGCGGGAAATGGAAAATAGGTAAAACCAGCAGCCATTTGCCGCAAGTTGGTGCTTGCTTTGGATTGCTTGATAGTGTGAGTTTGTGATGTTTATTTGTTAGCGGGCATGCTTGCTAACAATTAATATGGTCTGGGTGTGGCTGTATTATTTTATTATATGCGTGTGGTATACTTAAAAAATATGTTGAAAAACGTGTTTGAAAATTTCTTTAACGGTTCGTGACTCAGTTACCGAGTGGTTTTTGTGTCCTGACGTTGCGTACCAGGAAACCTCCACGGCACGCTTGTTATTTTATGTACGGTTTTATGCGCACGCTTAATTACATATAGGCAACTCACGATGCAACCCGTCATGGCGCAAAATTGCGTACGCTGCCCCGCATCCATTCATGAGTGGGATCCCCATCCTCTTGTGTCGATCCCTAGAGGGAGGGTTAATACACGACCTCCGGCCAGGGAGACAGGCCAACCTGGGACCTTAATACTGTCTTAGACTATTTGTGAAGCCCCCGTTCGAACCAATGCTGAGGCGTCACTAAAAATGTCAACATTAAGACGGTCTTCCTGGTCGCTCTCGCCTCTGGGAGACGATGCTCGGAGATAAGAAAATATCTCGATGTCAGATCAGAATTCTCTCGGGACAGGGTTCAAATTGTTCTTAAGGCCGGGGATTTCTGGCAAAGAAGAGTCATCCTAGTTCCGACCATCAAACATATGCGTACCCCGAATTCATTGTCACTCTTCGGTGAGGGAAGACGCATGTGTGCCCGTTCGGGCACTTGAGTATATAAATCGTAAAACTAGTTCCGCTCAGGGGCTCGAAAGACTCCGTGTTTCTTACAACACGCTTCCCCACAGGGTCCGAGTCGAAAAAAAGCGGACAATTGCTAGGAGGATTTATGCGCTTAATTATGATTCCAACGCGGGTGATCGGAGCTCTCAAGCTTGTGCCCATTCAGTCCGTAACATCACCTCGTCCTGGCAATCTCAGCGGAACATGATGCCGAAAATCTGCGAAGAGCTATGTCGTGGAGGGCCCACAATATGGAAATTACTGCTTATATACTGGCTTTATAGCGGATCAATCGGACGGAGACTTTTACACCGTAGGAGAGCTTTATTATGATCCTTTTTTTTTGCCGCCCGATTGTTGGTCATGTGAACTGTGTAGCGGGAAAAAATAAGTAAACAAAGGAAGCCTAGTCTTGACGCACGTGGTGCTGCTTTGGATGCCTTTGACTATGTGTGAAGTGTGTTATGTTTAATTTGTTAGCGGCTTGCGTGCAACAATTAAATGGTCTGGGTGTGTGGTTTCTTTTATGATATGCTGTGGTATACTTAATAAATATGTTAAAACTGTGTTGAAAAAATTCTTTAACCGTTGGTGAATCAGTTACCGAGTTGGTTTTGTTCCGAAGTTGCGTACCGTGTGTAGTTCCTCCACGGCACGCTCTACTTTTTTCTGTACGGTTTTTCTTGCGCACGCTATTCATCTAGCAACTCACGATCACCCCGAGCATGGCTCATAATTGCGTACGCTGCCCCGCATCCAGTCATGTGTGGGACCCCCATCTCTTTGTGTCGTATCACAGGCAAGGTTCCCGCACCGACGGCTTGCGCCTCTTTTTGTATTGGACTGGGATGTTCAATGGCGACCATTGAAATGGGTACGGCCGCTCATGTTGCGTTACACGGGGAGGGGGCGGTGGTAGTCGGGCCCGCGTCCGGGGTTCATCCAAGGCAAGCTGCTGCTGCGCGGGTCTCCCAAGGTGGGGTAGCTTCGGCTATTTAGCGGCTGTGCACGGGGCGGATGCGGGCGCCTCATCAGCGCGCCACCGGCCGCTTGGGCTCGCCTGGTTCAGCCCTAGGGCCTGCTCCGGTGCAGGCTATAGCTCGGTCTGCTCTACCAATCCCCCTGGGGGCTTGGCGGCTGTGGGTGCTCCGGGGTTGGTAGTGGTGAGTGGTGCTGGTGATGCCCAGGTCGCCCGGCCTAATCCATCGCCGCAGTTGTCCACACCTAGCGTGGTCACGGTTCCGGTGTCCTCGGGCACTATGACAGCTACACGGTGCCATTACTTCGGGGTAGTTTCGACAAACCAGGGGCTTTGCTTCGGTTATCCCTTGGCGGGGACGCCGCAGGTGTTGGCTCGCCACTGCACACCCAGCGTGGGCTTTAGCCGTGTAGTGTCATGCAGTGCCAAAGGGCCCTTCGGGGCTTGGCGTAGCGAGGTGGTGCTCCGCTGGGCTGGCCTACGCTGAGCCCCAGTGACTAGATATGCTCAGGCCTTTTACGCGGGTACGCCTGCGGCGGTAACTAGTGTTTGGGTTTCCTGCCATCGTCTCCGCGGAGGGTACGGCTATGGCGCAGGGACGGTGGTGCCTGCTCTGGCGTTTCCTTATGTGGCCTGCTCTGCGGGGACAAAGTACCCGCCGCAGCCTACCATTCAGGTTTTACGCTGCATCCCCTAGTGGCTACCACCCCAGTCGGGATGGATGTGTGGTGGGACAGTCTGGTATGGACTTTCGACCGGGGCTCCCTCTTGCGGGAGCCTCCAGGCTATCGCCACACACTCCTACGAAGTCGGCGGCCCAGCCGCAGGCACCAGGTGCTGTCGGGGCCTGCTCTGACCGATTCAAGCGGGGGCAGTTGCAGGCCACTGCTGCAGCAGTTTGTCTCCTTTTGGGAGCCACTCAAGCTGCTGGCGTACAGCCTGGTAACCGGGCCGGGGCGGGCGGTTGAACCGTTCCCACTACCATTGCGGCTTGCGTGCCTGGGACTTGGGGGTGTAGTCCCCCACGCCTTCTCGGTGGGCTGGGGTCGCGAACCTTGTGGATCCTGCGGCCCAGCCTATGCCAGTTGGCTGTCATGCGGGAGGACCCCTGGTGTCGCCGCACAGTCGGCGTCGCCTATGGCCTTCTGCCTCATCGTCGTTCTGTGCACCGTCCTCTAGGACTCCTACCAGACGCAGGACCTCCGAGGTTCGGGAGGACCGCTGATGGCGGGGGGGGTGGACTCGGGCTCGGAGGAGAGCTATTAGGTATACTCTTCGCAGCCGTCGACGTCCGGGCCAGCTTCGGAGCAGGAGGAGGAGGAGCGGGCCTGCGCAGGGCGGGATGAGAGTCTCGGCCTGCCGTGTGCGCGCCTGAGCGGCCGTGCGGAGAGGGACAGCTCAATATGGGCTTCCCTATCTCCCTCCGGAATGCATCCAGGCGTTGACGCTTCGCACAGAAGACGTGGTTATGTGGAAGCTCTCCGGGGAGGTCACTCAAAGCTTCTCTTCGTACCCGGTGAAAACTTTTCGCCAGTCGTTGAGAACTACCGAAGTGGACTACGACTCCTTCCTGTGGACTCCGACCATAGATCTAGACCCCCCTAGCAGCAAAGTTGCCAACGGAAAGGCTGGCTGCCCGAGGCGGTTCTTCCCCCTACTGGGAGGAACAGTTGAGGCACCTAGACCCGCGGTGAACTCTGGCATCAGACTAGGTGCTTTCTCTATGGTCCTCGCCCGCGACCTCAGATCCTCGTTGCGCAAAGGGTGGAGTTTTCTCATCGGAAGCTATGATGCCTTGACGTCCTAGCCTTGCTCGGACTCGGCAAACGGGGCTTCAATCTCAATGTTCTGGCGCGTCGCCTCACGATTATGCGAAGCGAGAACGGCCTGCTTCACTCTGCGCACCATGAGCTCCGATCTTGCATTGGAGGGGGAGGTCTATAAGACCATAAGCACCGATGTGCGGGACTCCCTTCGGGAGGCTCGTTCGAGACTCACTGCGTGCATCAGTGGGAACGCGTGGAAGTCGAAAAGGCGCTAAAGGAGGCTCAGGAGAAGATCTCCTCGGTGAGATCTTGGTACAGAAAGAAAAAGTCAGCGCTCGGGCTCCTCTCTCTTCCAGCCGTGCCGCAAAGCAGGCGAAGTCGACACCGTCTCAGTAACCCAAGAAGCCCGCAGCCACGGCAACTTCTTCTCAGAAGTCCAGGGCCAGGCCGAAGACTCAACCTCCTCCCAAAAGACAAGGCGACTGGAAGGAAGAAGCCTTAGTCCTGAGGGCACGGCGGCCGCGGGTCTCTTCGGCGAGGAGCCTTCCACCTCCGGTGGGCGGACGCTTAAGTTCTTACGTGCAGGAATGGCCAGCCATTTCTTCCCGATCCTTGGGTGCTGAGCGTGGTGGAAAAGGGGGTATCGAATAGAATCACCGAGAAACACCGGGACTTCAATCCGCGACCACCCCCCGTCTGGGGGAGCCGATGAACCAAGTTCTTCTGGCCGAGGTCTTGGCGCATCTTGGAGAAGGGTGCCATTTCCCCGGGCGGACCCCCCCCCCCCATACAACGAGGGGTTTTGGTCGAAGTTCTTCTTGGTCCCAAGAAGGCCCGGGGAGGAGGGAGTGGTCGTCCATCCTGATGGAATTGAAGCATGAATCAGTACAGAAAGCCGAAGAAGTTCAGGATGGAAAATCTCGCGTCAATCCTGCGCTGCCCTTTGAAGGGGAGCTGGGCGTCTTCTTGGGATATGAAAGACGCCTACATACACGTTCCAGTCGCAAAAACAGGAACCGTCGCTGGCTCAGATCACAATCGAGGGCCAGTCGTACGGGTGGACGTGTCTCCCCTTCGGACAATCCACCTATCCCAGGGTTATTCATCGAGGATGGGACCCGGGAAGTGGGCGCTTCCTCAGGCGTCAGGGGGAACTCGCATGTACCTGGACGACTGGCTGTCTACGGACGTCGCCCCAGGCCGACGACCGAGATGGTCAGTGTACATCCTAGGGGGTGCAGAGTTGGGTTCATGGCCAACTTCGGACCAAATCGAGCCTAACCCCCTCTCAGACCTGAGGATCTGGGAGGGTGCGTCGGCTGTAACTGCTTCCGGGCATTGCAGAACCGACGCTACATGAGCGGGTGGATGTCGTTTATTCAGACTGCGACATCCATGACGCTGCTTACGCAGGCCCTCCGCTCGGACTGGCTTCGCCTTACTAGGATTGATGGCCAGGCTCGTCGACCTCGTCCCGTACTGTCGCTATTCCTTTGAAGCTGCTTCAATTGCACCTCGGAGGACATTACAGGCCGATCAGGCACCTAGATTCCCGTCTGATCCCCCTCAACTCGGGGATCCGGGAACACACTGGCGATGGTGGACTCACCGCCCCAACCTGAATCAGGGAATTTCTTTCTCGGCGGCCTCCTGTTGTGTTGTCAAGAACGGAAGCGTCCAAAGTCGGGTGGGTTGGGGGGGTTCAACCTAGACCTCAGCGCCTACGGGGACGTGGTCCCGGGACTGAGGCTCCGGCCCATGGCAATCACCTCGAATTTGGGGGCAGTAAGAAACGAACTCTTGCTCACTTCGAGGCGGTGGTTGGACCAACTTCAGTGTCCTGGTACAGACGGACAACTCCACCGCGGTGGCCTACATCACAAGCAGGCGGGGCTCGGTCCCGCGTCCCTGTGTATCTCGATGCCATGCGCTTGATAGCGTGGGTGTCGGGGACCGGGCCATCACAATGTCCACAGTACACAGTCCAGGGGCCGTCAACTCCTTGCCGACGATCTGTCGCGTGGCAGGATGACCGGCTCGGAATGGATACTGAACCGATATGGGGTTTCGTGCGGGAGATCTTCGAAAGATTAAATGTTCCTCAGATCGACCGGTTCCTCTAGAACCTGAGGCACCAGCTCGCTATGTCTTGCACCCGGACTCACGACCAGGGTGCGTACGCAGTCGATGCTCTGGCGAATAGAACTGGACGGGGGTTCACGTCCTATGCCCTCCCACCAATTCCGATTCTACACCGTGTAGTTTCGAAAATTTGGCGGGAGGGTGCCGTTTGTCATCATCCATCGCTCATTTTGGCCGAAACACTTGTGTTGTCGTCCAATGGTGGATCGCTAGAGCCGCTGCGTCTACCGAATCGTCCGGACTTAAGTATCCTCCGGACGGTAGGGAGCGCAAGTCTGTCGCTGGAGCACATAGCGTTTGACTGCGTGGCCTATTATCCGGCAGCGATGCGGAGATTCTGGCTTTTCGCAAAGGGCTTGAATCGCTAATTCAGCAGGAGAAGGAAGTCTACCATGAGCACTTACTCTAAGAGTCTTGGGACCCTACTTCCGCTGGTGTGTGAGCGACGAGAGGGGTCTCCGAATCGGGCATCTGTAGCCGAGATCGCTGACTTCTTCACCTGATCGATTTGATAGCGGACTTGAAAATTCGACTGTCAGAAACTAAAAGTCCGCTATCCTAGCGCTCCATAGAGGTTTCGACGGACGGATACACCATTAAGACGATTGGCGCGATCCCGTCTCCGTCTAGAGGGGATGTTTAATACAAGACCTCCGGCCAGGAAGACAGTCCCACCCTGGGACCTTAAAACTGTCTTAGACTATTAGTGAAGCCCCCGATCGAACCAATGGCTGAGGCGTCACTTAAACATGTCACCTTTAAGACGGTCTTCCTGGGCGCTCTCGCCTCTGGGAGACAATGCTCGGAGATTAAGAAATATCTCGATGTCACGCGTCGATTCTATCGGGGACAGGGTCAAATGTTCTTAAGGCCGGATTTGCTGGCCAAAGAACGAGTCATCCTCCTTCCGACACTCTACAATTATCTCACCCCGAATTGCATGTCAGTCTTCGGTGCGGGAAGATCGACTGTGGTGTCCTGTTCGGGCCCTTGAGTACTAAAAACGTAAAAACTAGGTCGCTCAGGGGCTCGAACGGACTCGTTGTTTCTTACACAAGCTTCCCCCCACGGGTCCGCGTCGGAAGCGACAATGCTAGATGGATTAGCGCGTCTTGTAATTTATGATTCAACGCGGTGATAGGAGATTCTCAAGCTCGAGCCCATTCAGTCCGTTAACATCACCTCGTCCTGGGGCCTATCTCCGCGAAATCAGCCATTGCCGAAAATTGCGAAGCTAGCCTATGTTCGGGGAGGGCTCCCACAATGTTTTCGTCGGTGTTACTACAGAAACGTGACAAATACCCAAGGGCACGTTGCGGGGGCACTCCTGCAGAAACAACACTAAATTCAACTACATATACATCATTAAAGTCTCCCATCCGGTTGCCGCTCATGACGCTCGCCTCGGGAGTATTCCGTTGTCAGATGAGCCTCTATGTCCCGATTGTTTATGTTAATGCCTTTAGGCTTTAACATATGTTACTTTTATGTTTAGTCAGGTCTCGCTTTGCTTGCCATTCTGTTGGCCTGGCTTGAAATATCATGCTCCACCTCCGATGAGTTGAGTCACGTATGGTGTTTGCATTGGAAAATATTCATTCCAACGGGGGTAATGCATGTATGGTTCAGTCAACATTGGTTCTGGCTTGGTGGTGTAAAGGAAATAAGTTCAGTGTAATGATTTATTCAAAACACATGTTTTATAAATCATCTAACTGAAGCTGATTTCCTTTCCAATGTTGACTTTCCACTTCCAGGCCCGCCCACACAGCATGATATATACGCGCGTACGTTGTGGGCTTGAGCCAAAACAGAATTAAGGAAAAGCTATGGTCGACAGGGTGTGACCTGGGGTCACTGGTCGACGAGACCATTCATTTCATCTTAGGGGTGGCTTAAAATAGGTTATTTTGGGGCATTCCCCTTCTGAGAAGTGGAAAATGCATAGTTTAAGTCAACATGTGAAAGGAAATTAGGCTTCGGTAGATGATTATAAAACATTATGTGTTTTTGAATCATTCTATCCATGTATGGACCTTTAGGGATGTTTGGTCATGTTCATGCGTGTTTTTCAGGTCAAGTTGCTTCAATTGGAACCCAAACTTGGTTATCTGGGATGTTACACGAAAAAAATATCATAGTTCCTTTTAAATGGGGGTGGGGAAACATTGAAGCAGATATCAGCGATTTAGTTTTTCAAAATGTAAAAAAAAATCGCACAAGCCTCCTAATCTAACCAGCCCCAGGGGCCTCCCCTGGATCTGACATTGGACTGGGGCCATTCATGTATACTTATTTCATGTACGAAATTAAAGGCGCCATTTGGTTACAATTAAAGGGGCGTTGCCTTAAAGGACAATTCCTTCATTACCCAATTAAAGAAAGGGCTCATGACAATGTAATAAAGCACTATAGTTTCAAGGTCTCTAATGCAGGCAGAACTGGCATATGGACGCTATACATGCAAAATATTACCCATTTATTATGATTCACACACCCCAAAAGTTGTCAAGTACCCTGAAAAAAGCGCCAATCACCCGTACCGCCATTGTCGGGGTTTAAAGATTTTTTCAGCTAGTTTTGGAAGGCTTCACACACTTTTCAGGCCTTTCAAGATGTACTAGTTAGGCCACTTACATCCGCGATAGGATATGATCACTTTGGCTGTAATAGGGAACCCAGGGGAGTACCCCAGGGATCAGGCCTGTACCCTTCCTAAAAGATCCTACTGGCTTCACTAAACTTCTATAGAAAAAAAGTTATGGCAAATATTGCCCGTGTGGCAATATGACGGTTTAATAACATTTCTCTACCAATAATAGACGCAGGCAAGGCGTGTGACGTATATGGCAAGCCCAATGCACAAGATAAAGAAAACCACTAATTTTATCACCGATAGAGATTTTTCTTGTGACAAATTTGTATGAAAAAAATAAAAAACTTTTGAATTTAAATTTAGTTGTCAAGAATCCTGCTTATCATATTTAGAAACCATGATTTTCACCTGATAAATCCTCTGTTAAAAACACGATAGTTTTGCACTCGAAAAGTGGGCTTTTTTGGTAAAGTGGACTACCCCTAAAATGGTCCTTTTTGACCATCTCATCACCAAAAAGTGTACTTTTTTGGTAAACTTGCTCGTATTTGGCCCTTTTTATCAAAAAAATCGGCAAAGCGGACCGTTTGCCCATTTTTAATCCCCTGACTTGAAAAGCAAGGGGATATATTGCGAGGTTGCAATGTATGTGTGTGGTGTTCCAGTTTGGTTAGGTTTTCGTTTTTTCACGTCTCCTCGAAAAGGTTGAAGTCCGATTGTGTCCCAGTGTTTTGGGTGTTCCCAGTGTTTGGTGGTTCCACAGGGGTTTGGGGCGTTCCGCACGTTTTTGGCGAATTCCCAGTGTATGGTTGATTCCATGTTTTGGTGGTGTTCAGGGTGTTAATTTGTTCCTGTTGTTTTATGTGATTTTAGTTGGGGTGGGATGCTGGCTGGGCCATGCCTTTATGTTCCTCGGTGTGTGATGGTCCTGGTGTTTAGGTGATTTTCATGTGGTTAGGTATTTCATTGTTAGATGGTTTCCACTTTTAGGCAGTTCCAAGTCTTGGTGGATCCCATGTGCAGGGTGGTTACCAGTGTTTTGGTAAGTCCATACCTCACACTTCAGCAATTACTGCTAGGTGTGAGGATATTGGAGCACAATGAAATGTTGTATAGTATAGGACACAAATTCTCAAAACATCATTAATGATAAAATTGATTCTCTTTTCGTCCAATAACCAAATTTATTGGGTCTCACTCGCCCTGAGTGAAAAATTATTGGGCTCGACTTCGTCTGCCCGATATTAATTTTCAACTCCATGCTTGACCATAAATTGAGTCTTGGAACCAATGAACCAATATCATATAAGACTTGGGGTGAAGGTGGAATGGGGGTTCCTTCATATGTATATGATGTCAAAGTTTATTAGAACCAAGTTCAAAGGGCTCTCAGACTGCCATCTTGCTTTCCAAGGGGGATGACACAAGTTTACGTGCGCAAGTAATTTTTTTTGTTTAAATGGGGGGGGGGGTGGTTTGCGATCGCACCCGTGTACGGCCTGCCAAAACCCCATATTTTTTTGGAAATGTCACCCAAAGACCCCATATTTTTTAAAATTTACCATTGTCACCCAAAGATCCCTATTTTTTTAAAACAATTTCACCAAAGACCTCCATTTTTCAAGAAGAATTTAGCAAAAACTTCCCCCTGAAAATAATTTTTTTGGACAATTTTCACAGTGTTCTTCCGGAAAACTCTGGGGGGCAATTGGCTCTCTATCACCAAAAGACCCCTTTTTGGTGTTCTCTGTCCACGGGCTCAGCCTTGGCTGCACCCATATCCGTTCCCATTGTTAGTGCCCTACCACCAAAAAAAACCAAACCAACGAATTGTCCGTCCATTATTGTAAGAGTGCACAAGAGTCAACTTTTAAACATTTAATATTTGTATAAAAGAGTATAACATAATTTTAAATGGTTAATACATTTCGTTTAAAATAAATTGGATGGTGACTACACGCATTTCTTAGGAATTCGGAGCTTAGGTTCACATCGTTATACGGAGAGGAAAACTCAATCGTCATCACCACATCATCAGCTGCCGGGGTCATTATCGTGTTGATGTGGACTATTTGTAGTTTCCGATGACACATCCATTCAAAGTCCTGTTTTACTGGAGTCTTACCTAACAAACTTGCCGTCTTTGCACATGAGCCAACTCAAATACAGTAATGCTCTTATTCTTCTCCCACCAGTCGAAATTTCTATTGCATTAGAAAATGTTTATACGATAAATATTGAAATTTCATGTAAATTTAGCAGATAATGTATTGGACAGGTAATAAAACATCCACATACACTCAATGCCAATTGAATTCGAAAGCCCGGGGGGTCCCAATTTTGGTTTGGGTAGGACGTGCCTCCGAAGTCTGGGAAGTAGACCCCTATCTATAATAATAAACCATATTTGCCAAAAAGGGAGCCATAGCTATACCAAGATGCAATTTTGGAAAGCCATATTTATCACAAATTTGCCAATGTTCCGTTCCTCAAATTTTGGCAATTTTAAAGCAAATTAAATATTTTGGCTTCAGATGTAAGAAATGGACTAATTTTCCAAAATATTTAAGAAAATTTGTTCCCGATTAAGAAAATTTCACTAATTTTCCCAACAAATTTGAGAACATTTTGAAAACACTACCCATTGCTCTACCAAAATTGGCATGAAAAAAGGGGTCATTGCTATCCAGGAAGGCTGAAATGAGACCGATGTCTGTTGGCCTCCCCTGTATGGAATTGTGTTAGTACCTACCCCGCCCCCTGGGTTGAAAGGTTTCCATGCGAATAACGTTTTGAGTGCGCATGGTATGTAATCGGCAAGGTTTAAAAGCTGGACTTGCTGATTGATGAAGCCAATTTCTGTCCCTCTTTAAAGCGGCGCACTCGCACGCACAGTAATTTAGGACTGCAGGCGATTCTTAAGCATCCGCTTTTTTTTTCTGTTTTAAATGCATTTATATTTTATTTTCATAATTATTTAAGTCCACTAATATTTTATAACGGATTTGGTGTTTCAAATTGAAGTAGGGCGTTTAAGGTTGACCCAGAGATTTCCCAAGGATACCGAACGGTACCGCACCTTCAATTTTATAGCAAATCATGTTTTTTTTGCATGTCCACAAATGCTTGTCCCACGACTAATCACTGTGGTTGAATAGCTAAGCTCAAAATCGAAGAGTCCTTCATATAGAAAATCACAATTTTGTAATAAATTTCAGATCTGGAATTTTTGTTCATTTTCAATACACAGATCCTAATAGAGTACGTCTACAGGCTATTCAGAAGAAAAGTTACTCTACTCCCCCGTTTACCATTTTGTTGTGGTTTAGTAAAAAAATCTCAAAGGGAATCTCTTTGAATAATATAATCGCAAGAGCAATCAATTTCTGACGACTAAATTAAGAAAAGAATTATTTGAATTCGCACATCCAAAAAGCCAAAACCAAGTTATGCTCATTTGAAATCAATCACCCACACCCATTTTCCTTCCTTCCTTACTGTGGTAATAAATAAATTTCTTCTATTCACTGCCAATCAATAAAGCGTTGATCAGTACTGACACTGTCAAACAGATCCTCGTTTCCATTATACTCGATTCTCAAGGCCCTGTAAATTAAACTATGTGGAGTAATTCCTTCTATTCATTAAGCCAAACTTCTCTGCAATTATGTTTGATACGACGCCCCCCAATTTTTCAAAAATTTTGAGATTTTTTTACAAACGGTTGCATTGGTAACTGCCAATTCTAATTACAACCATGTTATTTTATGATAAATTACACATTTTTTTAGCATTCTCGTTTGTTTTGCAGGTGTAAGTTTCCCTATAGACCACTTTATACCAAGCATAACTGTGGCGAAGATATCAAATTTTTTTGAAAATTGGGGGCGCTCTTAAAAATGTGCTGTTCATGCATGAGGTGTTTTTCTTTTAAAGGGGCACTTTTGTGACAGATCCTCGTCCCCCGATTTACCTCACGAACATGATTTATAATCATCTGAACCGTTGACCCAAGTACAATATGGTGCCTAATCTTCCTGCAAATTCATATCTGCTATAAGCAATCATAGCTTTGGCTTTTCCTGTTCGTAACGGACAGAAATTACAACATGGCCTATGGGGACACGCGGCGCATACATCTAATTTGGTCTTAGAACACAGAAAAAAAAACCCCAAGTTGTCTCAGAAGATCGCGCGCATTAGTTTACATTGTTTGTTGACGCATAATTTTTTTAGTAGGTTTTAACTCAGCTTAATTTATTTTTTTTTTGAATTTCAAAAAAAAATTGAAGAAACAAGTGGGCAAAAAATCATTAAAAAAAAGAAAAGAAAAACCGCCATTTTCGCATTAGCATTTTTCTAAACCAACAAACAACAAAAAACGCATTTCGCATTAAAGCAATTTTTCACATTCTTCCTGAGACAAACTTGTTTTTTTGGCCTTATCTCAAATGCAACACTCAGACTCACTGAAAGTTTTGGAAATAACCTTTTCTTTGAGGAAATCTAATGAAGATCATAAACAAAAGTAAATGTGGCTAGGATATCAACAAATACACCTTTAAGAGAAGTCTTCTATTCTACCAAGAAGGAAACGGCAAGAGAGACTTCGCGAGATTTTAAAATTCGTACCGATTCATTAATTTTTGCCTCTTGATTGATGGATTTTGATCTGACTAAAAAAGTAGAAACTGTTAATTGTTGGGACAATGCAAGATGCAAACCAAGATTGCCAATGGAGCCTTTCATTGTTTTCTTTTCTTGGTGCATTCAATTTGATTTGGGAGTAAATAGAAACTAACTAATCAAAGTAAATACCAGACCTTGACAGTCAGGAAATGGTGGACAATAAATTATCATGATAAAGATTTTTTGAACGAAGATTTAAAGCATATTGCACATTTTTGTGAAGAGCGCCCCAATTTTCAAAATTTGATATTTTTGCCAGTTACCGTTTGTAATTGTCTAGGAAACTAGACCTGCGAACGAAGACTGCGAAAAATGCTATTTATACAAATAATGGGCGATTTTGTAATTAAATTGGAATCCCATAGTTGGACTTAACGGCAGAGCTGGAAATCTACGTTTATGGTCCGTCCATGATGAAAATTAATAGTGCCACCTCGAGAAATAACCTCTAACTTGACTTGCCCGAACTATTAAAACAACTACTGGATGAACTAACCCATACATCCCGCTATTTCCCGCTATTTTCACATTGGAAGGGGCCGTTTCCAGCATCCGTGAATTATTATCGGGGGATCCCGATAATATTATTCTAGTACAAAATTCCTTCGTTTGACCCATAGACCTGTTCAGCTTACCATTCACAGGTATGTTACTAACCAGTTACCAATGCAAACCGTGTAAAAATCTCCAAATTTTTGAAAAATTGGGGCGCCCTTCAAAAAAAATGTGCTAATATTGCTTTAAAAGATGGATTGGTCAATGGCACTGGGACCAAGGCTGCCGGAGAAATTACACATAAATCCATAAATTACCTACCGTTTTAAAAAATCCCAGATGCCCAATTTTTTTTTGTTTTGAATCACCCCCTCCACCCCCCTCCCTATAATCAATAAAATCCCTGACTTGGATTTATGTGATCATAGTGATATGATCACAATAAACACGACCGTTTGATACTTTTTTGATACCTATTGTATCAGTATTTAAAACGTGCCATGAGATGTTTCGGACACGTTTCAGACGGTATGATTTTTACAACTCTAATTTAATTTCCTTGGGTACTTATTCTGTACTTTTGTAAATAATGTTATGATTGTGTGGTACTTTTGTATTTTTCTCTTTCGGGATGTTTTTCTCTCCTATTATGTTAGTAATGTTCTTTTCTTTTTGTAAATTTTATATCACAGGTTTTGTTCACAGTATACCTTACACTCAGATCCTCACCAGAACACCCCCATTTAAATGCTGGCATATGACCTTTAATTTTCAAATGTCTTGTTGTTTTAAGGATGGTCTTTTGCACTACAGCTGTCGTGTTTCATTACTAATTTAACATGCAAGCACATGTTGTTTGCCTGGTCCACAACTTTCATCCAGGTCTGTCATAAAGATTTATATTCTTTTTAAGGACACTATCATGGATTGCTAATCTAATATAATCTGAAAAAATCATCAAAAATTCAGATTTTTTGCATGTAATGTAACCAGTACAGGTATCCTAAAGTCCACATAATAAAATTGACTAATTTTCCAACAAAATTGAGAATATTTTGAAAAAACACAACCCTTTACTATACCAAAATTTGGCATGAAAAAAGGGGGTCCTGCTGATACCAGAAGGCTGAACATGAGACCGATGTCTGTGCACGTCCCTGTATGGTCATTTGTGTTGAGTACCCCCCCCCCCCACCTGGGGACAGAAGCAACTCTAATAAGGAAAGAATCGGAAATTTAAGTCATAACTTTCCGTTCGTAACACTTACTACAACACGTAATTGAATGGGGCATCTATCTTGGAACACTGCCGTTTCTTCCTTTTCTGTCATTCTTCAGTTAGAAAGGTACCTTTTATGAAATCTACAGACTTATCCGTCACTTTTGATCTATTCCTGCCGAATTTCAAAATTTTCAAATCACTGATAGTGTCTTTAATTATGTCAGGGTGTCTGAGGCTTGGTAACTGTGCATCGTGTGTGGTATGACTGACATTTCATCTTGATAATAATGTGCATTGTTGTGTTTATAACCATTTGTGTATCCACAGGTTATCAATATGTAATTACTTAGTTCAAGGATCACATGTTTTGTTCACTTTGGCTATTGTATTGTTAAGATGTATGTAGCTTAGTGTTTAATGGATGCACCACCAGTTTTGGTGGTGTGCCGCTGTTTGTAAAAGCGTTTTCCATATAATCATCAATAAATAGAGATATTCAAGTGTGGCCATGAAAATATTTTTTTATTATAATCTACATATTTTAAGAATGACATTTCATTTTAATATGTTCACCCAACCCCTAGTCTAAAACAAATCAAAACTACCGAATCATCGTCTGGGCAGTAGTCAGCAATCACTTTTAAACTTGGCCACATCCGCTTCTATTCCGGTAATATCGCGCCAATATAGATCAATCCTGTATTGGTAACACAAGGACAAAGCGTAGCGATGATCATTCCATTTTGTCGACAGTAGAACGAAACCGTAAAGAAAGATTTCAATTATTATTTGGTTTAAAAAATATGAACAATATTCCTAATCTCTACATATAAATATATTACTGTAATCCATCGGCTCGGCTTTGATTCTAAAAAACAACGTTACAACTTATAGACTCAAACACACAGACACAGCAGCTCCCCTACGTATAAATTGCTACAGGAGTTTTGCCCTCTTATGACGTTACAGAGTGTTTTCCTTGCCCTTCGCCTAGACCAATCAGGATCCAATACAGGTCACATGACTGCCTGCCGACACGGCCAGCTAAATGATAATAAAAATCTACCGCAATAAGCCATATCGCTGAAAAAGTGAAAGAATTGGAAGTTTCGCTTGCGATTTTATTTGTTAATCGGAGTGGTGGTGGAATATTTTTTCACTGTTGTTATAACCCAAAACCTGTTTAGATTACCATACAGATTTATAGGAGCGACAGATTTCGGTTGCAGAAAAGGAATAGGAATTTGCAATTCTGAAGGGTGTTGCAATTGGTTCATCGCCATATTTTGTATGTCACTGTGTATTTCTTACGGTCAGACTATAGCATTTAAATTTAGTCTTTGTGTTTGATTTCCTCTTAAAAGTAAGGTGTTTTTCATCTTCTGCATTGTTGTTCGTAGCTGTAATTGGAATGTGCCATATCTTTTTTTTATACAAAATTTTTAATGTTTTAGTTTTTTTTATTTGTTATAAAATCACAGGAAATAGGGAATTTTTTCGCTCATAACGGTCGTATCACTTCCGTGGTGCTTCAATTTTGCTGTATCACCTCGCTGGCTACCATGCCAGCTGATGTTATTGTAAAACATAACAATGCTGGGTGGTATATACTGTGTAGGCAACCGGTAGTGCCTTTTTTTGGGAAATTTTTAGTTGCCTCTTTTTCACGACGGTTACGCGCCAACTCAAGTAACCAATGACCAATTTTTTGACGTGTATTTATTCAACCAGTTAAAAGGACAGTTTAATTAATACAAAAGCCTTTAAAAGAAGGCCTAATCATAAAGGGAAGTGATTTTTTAAATTTTTATTAATCTCAATATCCTTGAACCAAAATATACTCTTCATAAGTAAGTTGGTAACAATTGCTACGTGCCGTTACCGGAATTGTGTAACAAACGCTTGACAACGGGAATCCAATACGCAGTTCAACAGAAATTATGACTGCTGCATAAGAATCGCGGCCACCGTATTTCAGATAGCTGCGTGTAGCGTACGCGTATACCACGTTTGGAAAATTTTTGGCTTCAGAATGAAATAAAAAAAGGTGCTGAAATCGCAAGGCACCTTTACCTGTGCAGTGTGTAATGCATTTTCCTATCTCTTCAATTAATCCTTGAGAAAAGTGTTTTCCCCATATTTAAAGATGCATCTAATGATCCAGTAGCACCTTCCTGTTTTAAAAAAGCCTGCTTTTTAACTCGACAACCCAAAAGGTGGTGCGTCACCTTTTTTTCCACTTGTGTCGTTAGTTTTTTTAATGATCTGTTGAGTATAAGAGATATGGCGTAAATTTGGTATCAAATGAAAGCTGAAACATTTAATGATTAAGTATGGAAAGTTTTCATTGAGGTATCTTGAACTAGGCATAATGCTTTCAATTCAATTGATGAATCGGGGGTGGTGGAGGAAAGCGCTGCATGAGGAAGCGGTGCGCTAATGTACAATCCTATGGGAAATGTAATTTTTAGTGCCTTGAAGTGCAATATTTGATAGAGTTTCTGTAAAAACAATGTTTTTCGACAAATTGTAATCAATATAAGCTACAGTTCTACTTTATGTTGATAGTGTAAATACCTAAATAATACACTGCTGTAGGCCATTGATAGGCCTACTAGTATTTTTTCTCCAAGACAATTCAAAATAGTAACATGTTCCCAATTGTGTTTTCACATCTGACGCAGGCAGATTGCAGAAGCCTGCACCCAATATCAGGAGGCCACTCCTGGCAACTTACAAATAGATCAGTAACATGATAAGCATGGTATCTGCAAGGATTCTGTTGTGCTATAAAGACCAGAGTGCAAAGCTTATCTGATTTTCTTTTTTATTGCTTCATATTTACTACCGATGGCTCCAAATTAATTGAAGAACTAGAAAATACAGTCGACGAATTTGGTCACCAAAACCATATCCCCATTGCACAAAGGTAATCACAGGCTATTATATGATCAACATCAGGCAGGCAATCCTCAATCAGTACAAGCCAAATACAAGCTACTGCATCATACCCAAAGGATTAGATCTTGGGATTGAACTATTAATCTCGCCACAGATTCCTTTGTCAAATTCAGACATAATACCATATTATGTGTGCCATTGCCATGTGAGAACCACAAAAACATCCAAATCTTTCTAAGATGTCCAGACTACTGTATGAACTTTACACATAACTCTGTGTAAATACTGTACAGTTATGGACATGGAGAAAAGTTTAAATTTGCTGGTTGAAACAATTATGAATGTGCCTTAAACATCTTGTATGTTTTTATTATCGTAAACATTTTAGTTACAATGAACGTGCTCATACATATGCTCTTGCTCATTCGGTGACTTGTGCAAACCATGTTTTAAAAACTTTCAACAGTTGAAGAAAGTTTATTCTAAAGTAGAAACATCACTTATATTGTACATTTGACAAGAAAAACCTGTGGGAGGATGGTTATTGAAGTCTATTGAAGTTGCGACAAAAACGCCATGTTTTATTTTGGTTCATTTTTTGAAAATGGAGATCATTTTTGTGAGTGATAACCCCCCCTACACATATGATATGCTGAAAGGCCTACGTTCAACTGCAAGAAATGACATCAAATCAGATATAGGTGTAACACTAGTTTTTTTTTGCTTATAAACCATGGGTCACTTTCAGTTGACATTGGGCCTCATTAAAATAAATGAGCATAGAACCTTACACTCTGCCTGACAATTGTTTCTGGTGTTTTTTTTGGAGCCTTGTTCAAGTTCCTTTCAGAAAATGTCTTACTTTAGTGTGGGTGGGGGTAAAGTTTGAAAGATATGATCATTTGAAGGAAAAAAACGTGTCGCAAATTTCCAAAAAAATGGGGTGTGACACTAAATCGGCGAGGGGTTTAAAACGCATGGCCTTAACTATTTTCACAACACTCAACAGTCTGATTACTAATTGTGTTGGACAGAACAACTATCACGGCGAGGTGGTGGACTATCGTGCGCCAGGTGCATGAACATCGATCTCGTTCGGGACGCGTAATTGGTCGAAGAAGGCGCCGAACCTCCGCGTGCTTGTATCGCACATGAGGTGTGCGTATCTCTAGTTTAAGTAATTATTAATCCCACGGTAGATACCCTTATCCTTGAGAAAAAGATTATCCAAATTTGTTGGTGATGTCACGACATGTCGTTGGGTATGAGCAATGCTGGTGTCCCACAGTCCATAGACTAACTCCCAACTTTGCCTATAAATTCTAATCCATTGATCGGACCACCGTGGATGGACAGAAAATGCAAAATTTTACTAAAAAAAATAAAAAAAATAAATGATTAAAAAAATCTAAACTTTAAGATAAGTCCGGGGAGGAAAGGAAGCGAGGGGGATCATAAAAATGACCCCTGTTGATTCGAATCTTACTTGTACCATTGAGCGAAGAAATGTTTAGGCTTACATCAAAGGTAAAAGTTCAGAGTCCCAAAAATGTTGGTACTGTGCTGTGATGTAATTGCTTATTGGCAGAAATACAAAACAATTTGCACCATTTCTGGCAGAGAGTGGAATTTTTTGTTCAGTGATTGCTTTACATGTAAGCTGGGTCTCCTTTATAGTAGAATTTTCTGTGTAATCCATGGATATGGGTTAACGATCGACTAGAATGGATTGCAGAATGGGGTTTTCCCACACTTAAAGGACTATCAGTGATTTGGCTAACTAAATCAGCAAATCGAAAAAATCATCAAAAATCAGATGTTTTATAGGTATGTGGTAACAAGTACAGGTAATCCTAAAATACCCTGCAAATGATAAGACCAGATAGAAAACCTAATAAGGACAGATCGGAGAGGTTAGTCATTTATGTCCGTTGGACACTTATACAACACGCAATTGAATGGAGCATATATCATTGGAACACTTTCCATTTTCTCCGTTCTGTCAATTCTACAGATGGAAGGAAAAAGTGTAAGTATGGAGAATTCTACAAACTTATCCTCCCACTTTGAAGCTATCCTGCAAATGTCAAATATTTTCTCAAATCATGATAGTGTCTTTAAGCTGGGAAATCCCTCCAATTTGAAAGTGGATGTGATGCTTGTACCTGTAAGCTCTTCAGGGCTGCTCTGCGCTTTGCACTTTAAAATGAATGCGAACTTTATTATCCTCACATTTGACCAACTCAAGATAAGAGACCGGTGCAACTAGGTTGCAAGGCCACAAATACTGGAAATGAAAGTAGGCCAGGGGGTTAAAGGCTGATTCAGAGATTTCAAAATATAATTTTTGGGTAATATTAAAAATAGTCAACAAGAACTAAAATGATCAATCCAAAGTGAGTGAATCAGAGTTTCGTTTTCATGTAGTAAAACATTTATGTACAGTATTGAGTGACATAGGATACTGTGTAAGAAAAATTCCCGGATCAGAATTTATAACAAAGTTGTGATTTTCTGTGTGAAGGACTTTGATTTGAGCTTAGCTCTTAGTCACCCAGTGAATTAGTATATGGACAAGCAAGTATGCATATGCAAAAAACACAATGTTTTGTCTGAAAAAATGAGGGTGCCCTCCGGAAAATCTGAGTCAGCCTTTAAGATTAAAACCTTGTTTTGGAGAACAATCTGATTTGTGCTCTGTAATGAAATTGAAAGAATACTTCGAATTATGCATGTTTGTAAAGACATGTAGGATGGCGTTATCCTACACTGTCATGCAAGTTTTGCCTTTCAGACTCGCTGTTTTATGTCGTTTCAATTAAAAAAAAAGACACAATCAGTGCTATTTATGTGCCAATTCCAAATTTCATTAAACGCTGTAGTTTGCTATAAATTTCATACCGACATTTGCATACAACTTGAGATACAAGCATTAACATGTTTAACACTTCTTTTCCTTGTAATATTTTGCAATGGTTTACCAGGTACATGTGTATAGTAAAAAGTGTCAATCATTAGTTTCCAAAGACGCCAATATTTCCTGTTTTTGGTGTCTTCAAAATTAATGTGACCTTTGACTTATAACTTGATCGACCTTACACCAAAAATTGTTACCACTGTAATGTTGTATTCCAACATATCTGTAAGCAATTTAATTAGCTAGCAAAATTAATTTGTCACTACTCTCAAGAAACCTTTTTTCATCCACTACTTAATATTGACTGTCCATCCAATTGAGGGACAATATTATATGCAAACAACAAACAATCTATCTTTTTTCCTTCTCTTTTCTGATGAAAAATATATATTGTAAAGGTTGGGTAAATGGAATTAACTTCAGAAAGTGTTGTGCATGCCAAATGGGCGAGAATTTTCGTTCGTTATCGTTCTGCATGTTATAAGTAAAAAGAAATATGGTTTAATTCAAAATTGGTTTTCCAAGCTCATGCACTCTCCAAACAGGTACCACAGATTTCAATTTTGTGCTGCTCAGTAAATTATCCCATATTATAGCTTGATAGCAAGTAATGTCAATGTCCTAGCTCAATGTAGTTTCCTTGTTTCTTGCCGGCTGAAGTGTGTTCCACCCCCCGACAATCTCGATTAGGGACTCGGCAATGGCACAAAGAGTGCCATCAGGCTCTCTATGTCGGAATGGTTGTGGTTTCTATTGCAGTGCGGCAACAGAAGGGCTGTGTTCAAAGTGCTATAAAGATTACCCGGAAGACCAGAGTTCATCCAGTACAGGCGCCACAGCACTACAATCCACACATCACACCCAGGTAAGTTGATTGTGTTTTACTTACAGGATGTTTTTTTGCTTTTGATTGTCTCTCTTTCTCTTTGTTATTTTAACCCATAGCTTGTACTATCGATTACCACCAAATATTTGATTTTTATCGTTCCGCCCATAAAAGTAAACCAAATGTACCGAACGTTGTACAGAATCGCGTGCGCAACACAGTTACGTCTCTTACGTTGTCTTGCACTGCTTATTGTAGACCACAGTAAGGTTTGTATCTTTAAAAAGAACATTTCATTTTTGTTAGGTTTACAGCAAGTTCATTTTTTGCGATTAATAATGCTGTATTTTTCCTGTTTAGTTATTTACATGTAATATAGATAATACGTCAATTGCTGACTTTTTTTGCTGTAGCTTTTTTGTAGCTTACATAAAATCAGTCTTATAGATCCAAACTTTTTTAATATATCTCTTTACTGCCATCTACAAAAAAACCATTGGCTTTTGTGGTCTACAGTAAAAAACCACAAGACATGGTTATATTTTTGTGGCTTTATATGGGCTTGCAGTAACTCCTATATAAAAACCTAAATAGGAGGCTAGGCTATAAATTTGGCTATGGTGTGTGTATGTGGGTATGTTTGTTCGCAAAAGGGCTTTTGCCAGTTTCGATCATATTGTCGCCAATTCGCATGAAGGGTGTGCGAGGATACCGTGGCTACTCGGCTATATTGGGGACAAATCCGTTTCAGAATGGCTGACAAATCAGCGAAAATATGCTCGGTTGCTACGGTAAATTACCATGTGTTTGCACGCGTTACTAAGCAGCGTGTACGCGTGTAACTTGCGACAGGTGATTATGCGTAATACGCTATATGCGTTACGCAAAATGTGTCTCCTTATAGTGCAGACTGTGTAGGAAAGAAAATGTTCAGACATGTCATGTTTAATTTCGCTTTGATTGTCGTCTGTATGGATACTACGGTTACCACAAAGAGTTTTGATAAGAACAAAAGATAAATATACGGAAATTTCAGATATGAAATAATTGACGTTTTAATTTTGGAAATAGGAACTATATAGGCCTACAGGATACAGGTACAGGATGAGCAAACTACGAGGAATAGAAAATACGATTACGGGTTGTTGTGACGGGGGGGGGGCGGGTCATTACAGGATATATAGGATTTTGAGGAGTTATGAGACAAATATGTGAAAAATATGGGTACTACGGCTTACCCCACGGGGAGTACTATTAAATATAGGCCTACGGAAAGTTGTACGGGATAAATATTCAGTTGACGTTTCCTTAGAAATCGGTAACTACATTAGCTATAGATGTGATAGGTATGGGAATTTAGTTACTAAAGTGTTAAAATACAACTTTGCAACTCGGAGGAGTCCATAAAGTCCATGGTCGGTTTTGGTTGTGTGGTCTCGTCATAGTGTGTCCTTCTTCAGTGATCGCTTCAGTTTTCATTGATCGCTCCCGTTCACGTCACCTATGAGCCCGCGCAAACGCGGTCCTCCCGCTCATTTCAGCAGTAAAGAGCATGGGTTTCTCATGACTAGTTACTTCCGGGGTCGTCCCCACTGTCTTTGATGCTTGACTGCCAAATTCTCAAGTAAACTGACATTCGCATCCACTTTTTTTTAATCAAGAGTATTCACTCTTGGACAAAATTATCAAGAGGTGAAATGAAAATCTGAATATGTGAAATCTGTAGTGCATTGCTGAGAAAGAAAGTTGCAAGAGTGCCCTCCTCTCACAACTTTCCAAAGAATACAATGTTCACGTTTCAAGAGTATTCACTCTTGATATTGGGGGAAGGTGGAAAAAAAGTGAAATTGTGGCCATCAGAATAAAACCCAGAAGTACATTGTAAGTAGTCCACTGTGGTAAGGGGGGAGAATGGCTGACAGCCCCTCAAGGTAAACCTGTCAGCCTAAGGGTACAGCAATGGGTCTCTTAAGGGTTAAACGTGATGCATCCTAAACCTATTGGCTGTGTCTGAAAGAGTCTAACTTAGACCTGGCCTTTAAACCAGTGTTAGTCCTACGGAGTGGACCTTGTTTTTTTCCGTCCAAACTACTTTCAAATAGTTTAAAATGTAACAGGTAGAAAATTCCCATGATGGACCATTCAGGCCCATCCATTAGGATTTTCTCACCCGTTACTGCACATTTTTAGAGTATGTGGAAGGAAAAAGTCCTCTCATGAGGGCTAACCCTGGTTTAATTCCCAGGTCTAAAGTTAGTCTCCATTCAATACCAGCCGTAGTGTTTTCATGGTGGCATCTCTCTGTGTGGGAAGTAATGGGTTCCTAGCTGAGTCATTTCCATCAGGTTGGGACTCAAAGTGTGACATGCCTCTGTATCATCATAAAAAGTCTACTACTTTTGATACAGTTTTTCATGTAAGTATGCCTTTGGTGTGTAAGAAAGTGGACAAAGTGTAGACTACGCAGGTCCTGTCCGAGTATGATAGAAAATATGCATATTTAGCTACTTTGTGCATTTTGTAGTCTTCCAATGCATACTCAGTATTAGTTTAAACCTGCAGTAGGCAGTGTACAAATACTTAAATCACTCATCAGTGAATTCATGGCCACAGTTACTGTTTATGCAGCCTTCCCGACTTAGCTAAACAACTAGTGTAGTATTTTGTATCCTTTAAGAATTTTGCTTTTGATCCGATCAGTTTGTAACGTTGGGGTTAAATGATAGACCTTCCATGAAGTATTTTTGAAAGAGTGTGAAAAATATCTTGGTACAAAAAAATATATTTACCACTGTCGAGTCCAGTTATGATCTTTGATCAGTGACCAAAGTTCACTAGGTCCACAATTAAGATGGTACCGATCATTGCGTGGTCCAAAGCTTGATTGTTGTGGAATTCATTTCACATCACGGATGCAACCATCATTGCTTTCTGGGGGCATAATTATTATTATTTTTTTATTACAATAAAGGTGTCAAGTTGACCAAGTCAAAATTTATGGATCTGTGCAAGATGTACTTTATTATGCCCAGGAATGGCCCTTCTGTAGTTACCAGTTGTGGGGATGGGAACGTTGTTGCCAAGAATTTTCACTGAAGGATTTGAAAGGAGTATGTACTTTAGCAAAAAAAAAAGTACTGACAGGGAGTTGCACATCGGGTTTAGGGTGCGTTCAAGTCAGGAACTTAGTCAAATTGCCAGTTTTTAGTTTTTTGCATATACTTAAAAACGTTTTAATAACGCAAAAATTATTTATTTTTTCCTCATATTTTGTTCTTCGTCCAGGCAGAAGATTAATCCTGAATTGACCAACCCTCTGCATGGTACTCAGTTCTTTTGTTGGTGTACAATGTATACAGCCCATCACTTGTTTACACTTCTCAGCTGTAACTGATACTGCTGTTGACTTCAAGAGTCTCATATTTCCATGCCATGCCGGGTCAGGATATAACTACCCTACTTTGCTTGACAATTAACACTGTAGAATGACTTCTAGTAGCCATTTTTATCCAAAATAATACTTCCAATGTTATAATACTATACAATTGTGGTAAGCAGATTACATTTGTGTATGTTATTTTTAACACTGCATAGCATGGAACTAGTTCATCAAGCAGACTAATATTTCATGTGTGGTAACAAGCACACTTTTGTCATCAATTAATTACAGGTTATTACTACACAATAGTGTTTTGGCCTTTGCCTAGATAGAAGTTTTCCCTTTAAAAGGGAAGTAATGGAACCGAAAGCCTTGGTGTTCCATGCAATGTGATTTCTACTTCAAACTAATACCAGATGTATCAGAAAAGAACATGAAACGGATGTCTTGTTGTTTCACAATAAAGGTTGATCCTTATGATTGATTGCCTTGCATAGTATTTTACAATATAGTGATACCCACAACTTCAATTTGTTTTTCATTTTACAAATTGTGGCATAAATCAGAGATTGTCTTTTAGGACTCGTCTTGTTCCATTTTTACATTGTTACACATTTTTGACCAAGATCACTTACATGTGGGTCCGGGAGAATCCGCGTTTAGAAACCCCGATTTTCGCGCGCGATTTTTATCGGGCACATCCGCGTTAATTTTCCGCGCACGCCAAAAAATCAGTATTTCCGCGCAAAATCCGCGCTGAAAATGTGCCGAATCGGCGCAATAATGTCACCTAAGGGTCCTGGTAGACAACCATATCCCATGTTACACATAAGTGTAAATAATAAATAAATCGATCATGTTTGATGAAAATATGGTAAAATTGCGCCTTAATCCGTGATCCCAGCCGATAATTCCTTACGCGACCTCTTTAAAACTAATGAAAAAATACCCCAAATATGCCCACGATTGCCATAATATCACAGTGACACTCTTTCCATGCAATTGTTTAGCGCTTATTTCTTTTACCGATACAGCGGCTACGAGCCGCCAGGTAACCTTGTCAATCAAGTGGTCTACCTTGTTGATCCAATGACCATAACCCCCACCAACCCCACCCTCCAAATTTACGCCAGGTCCCAATCGATTAATCCAATGCCTAACATCTTCAAGTCTGTTTTGGGTTTACCTATTTGCAGTGCGTCAATGAATGACTATTTGCGCGACCCCGAAATGCATCTCTTCGGTGCCCATTTCCATCGGGAACTTGTACCAGAGTCCTGTTTACAAAAAATTTGTTGGTTGTTCGCGTCGCCGAACGGGCTAACATTTACATACAAAAGTACCTTTTTCCCTTGAAGTTATCTTACCAAAATGTTAAACTATCTAGGAACAAACCATGCGAGGCACTGGTGTTGACATCCACGCCAAACGTGAATTTTTTCGATCGACTGTGCCCTACTTGTCACCTGACAGAGGGGACGATTTAAGCAACTATATGCAACGTCACCGTATAGGGTAACGTTTCTGGTATTTTGTTACGCTCCTAACCGTATGATTTTAGCCGACTTGAAGGCTGGTAAAGTTCCCGGTGGAAATGGGCACCGAATGAGATGCATTCCGGGTATCGCGCAAATAGTCTATTGAGCGCTGTCCAGTCAATGACATGTACGTCGAAAGATTTTTGCAGCACAGTAAAACTCTTTTGACGAACTGGAGCCAGTGGTAGCGTGCAGCTACAAATTTGATAGAATACCATATCAAAAGGTGGAAAGAAAAATATTGATGAATTATAACTTCATTTTGAATTGAAAGAACAACTCTCGCTGGTAAGCAATTGTTTAGCGCTAAATTTGTTCTTTCCCGATTGAGTATTTACAATAAAGCAACTACCTTACCCCCATTAATTAAATGTATCAATCCAAACCTTTTTGTGTATCATTAAACAACATTCCTTCATACTGTAATCGGGGGGGGGGTGCTCCAATTGCTAGTAAACAAGAATAAACAACGATAATTAGTCCGGATTTTTTCTAAAAAATCATTAATATAACAAACCTAATTTGAAGTCCAAATAAAATCATCGAGTGTTTGAAGTGCTAGAAATGTGTCATTTTAAACATAAATCCGTTAATGGCCGTCTGCTTGCAGCTGCAATTCGCACGTGGCCTGTCAGTGAAATTTGATACAATGAAAGCTAAATAAACAGTGATTATTTAGTAATCCTTAACTTTTAGTTTGGGGGGCAAATTTGCAATCAGAAATTACCGTGGGTGATCAATTATATCATGTTTATCTTAATGAATTGTACCGTCTTGGGGACTTGATTTTCCTTTCATTCGCATCATCTCAGGGGTGGACCTCCGCTGTGATCGAAGCAATACATCTCTCATTCTCAAAATCATCACCTGTTCAACCGTGACTCGATCGCTGCATATACATTTCGTAAGGGTGCGGTGTTTATTTATTATCTTTTTGTTTTAATTTGGGTTCCGTTTTCCAACTTTTGATCAGGTTGCTGCCCGCCCATGCGTTTACTTGTGATTCTTAAAACTTAAGAGACCGCGCGCAGGTTTTGACTTTGGAACACCCGCGATGCATGAAGACACACGAGTAGTGGAGTACCGTCAGGGATTATATGCAATTAGGTAAGTGTGCACTCAAGGATGAATAATTGACGGCCCATTATGTTCACTGGTCCAACTGTGTGTGCCCTTTTATCTCTTAACGACATATCCATAGGTTGTCTACTACAATACCCAAATTAACAAAGAGGCATTAGATCGTGCTTGAATTCGCGGTACTAACGCAACCCTGCTGATCATGATCATCGAGTTGCATGCACCGCTCGCTGCGATCATTAACCCTAACACGGCCGCGAGGCAATGAGAGCAACGAAAATCTTGGTACCGGTCGGAAATGTTTTTCGTTGCATCTCGGCCGTAAACAACTATTTTTTTGGTCACGCAAATGACTCTCATTGTCCCTCATTGCATCTGGCCGTTCCTTACCGAAAATGATGGGATGTTCCTCGTTGCATTTGGGCCGTCTTTAACGGAAAATGACGCGAATGTTCCTCGTTTCATTTGGGCGTCTTTACGGAAAATGATGCCATGTTTCCTCGTTCATTTGGGCCGTCATTACACGGGACATGATGCGATGCTTTTTCCTGCATTTCGGACGGTTTTGCCCGCAGAAGGCGCAAAGCTTTTCATCCAGGCGGGTGAACACTGTGTACAAATTCCCATAAGACCATTCGATTTCGATGGTGATAGCGCACCATTTTCGATAACTATTTTTTTTAAATTATGCATAACGTTTCATGACGTAAACGGAGCATGACGTAGCATAATGGCGCCACGCCCGACTATGATGTAGCGTATTAGCGTCCACTCACGACTGGCGAACTATAAACTATAAATTTTCATGGCAGATCAGTGGGGCTACGCATCCCATTTTTTAATTATTTTATTTATTATCCCTGTTTTTATCGCATTCGCACGCGATGTTTCCCGTTGCATCTGGGCCGTCTTTCCTGTTAATGGCGCGATGTTTTTTCGTTGCATCTGTGCCTCTCCGGAAAATGACGCGTTTTTTTTCGTTGCATTTGGGCCGTCTTCCGGGAAAATGACGATGTTTTTTCGTTGCATCTGGCCTTATTGACTTTACTCTACTTATTCCTGTGCCGGAAAAACCGGCCGAGATGCATGAAACGCAAAACTTTGGCTCTCGTTGCATCTGTGCTTGTTAAATAAAAATAGATTGCCCTTTGTTGCATTTGGTCCTTCGGCCGGCAAAACGACCCGCTCCGGTTAGGGTTTAAATTTATCAACTTGCGACCAATCGATTTTTCTTGCCAATCACATTTTGATCGTTAAGAAAAACTGTCGGGCAAGAAGTTCAAAGACCCTTTCTGGTAGAAAAAATACGAAATCCCCTGTTTTCCGGCTCGAAAACGTAAAAATCCCGCCGGAAGGCAAAATCCCCCGCTGCATAACATGTCATTTTCCGCGATCACGGATTCTCCCGGACCTAATACATGGCCTAACTTGCAAAAGGGCGTTAATTTTTGCATATTATGCAATACACGTCTGTGCTATTCCGTGCGCGAGAGCAAACAATTTGGAAGTGATTCTCTTCGAAAGCCTTGATGCAGCGATTCGATGATGCATACCCATGGTAACTTGTATACAATTGTAAATGGTTGCCCACGTGAGTTGCTTTGCCAACAGAATGGGGTTTTAATTTCACGATTTTGGAGCCTCATAAATTGTGAATTTTGATCATAAGTATCCAGATGAAGTACTTTGACCTGTTGCAGAGGCAGTGTGAAGAATAAGAGATTAACCCCTTGTGTTTTGGAATTAGGCTATATTTTGTAGCAAACAGGACATATTGGAACAAAAGTCGATTTTCCTGTGTTCACAGGTGGGTCTCCCTCCTTCGCACCACTGAGGTTCTCAGGTTTGACCCTCGATCAGGCCTGAGTTTCAGTGCGTGTTTCCAGTCCATGCTTGGCCTCGCAGGTTTCTCTGAGCACTCCGGTTTCATCCTGCTTCTAAAACGTAGGTTTCCTTCCCAAAATGTGTATGATAAATGAATTGAATAAGTATCTTCATGACTATAACAGGAACATAATTGTTGATGGCGTTGTTAACTACTAATACCTCCTCCTCCTCCTCCGAAGGGATCTTGTCACATGATGATTGTGGTAATTTTACCTTGTAGTTACTTGGGATATTTTTGATGGAAGTGCAAAATATGGCTTTTAATAGTCTAACCTGATGTGAACTCTCTTTGTTGCAACCTGACAGACATGATGTGTCCGAATGGTGTTTTCAGAGATTAATGTTACGCGACACTGTTTTTTAGGCATGACAGTGTTTGACAGTACAGTTTTTCCTTTGCAACTGAAATACGAATACATTTTTCTCCTTATACATGTATTTTCATTTAAACCGTGTTTCAGTAGTCTGGTTTACAGTATATACTATGTAGTGTTATTATGTTACCCTCACCTGGCCATTGCCAACTTGATGATCCTGACCTATGTTCTACTGAGGTATATGTACATACATCATGGAGAAAGCTGTCTGTTGTTGTCACAGGAGTGTCATGATATGATGGAAGTAGATAGGATGCTTTGCAGATGGTGTTGTCAGAGATAATGTACTCGACCCTGTTTTTTTTTAGGCATGACGTGAAAATATTCGCTCTGATGTGTTGCACTGTTTTGAAAATTGATTCATCATCTTTAAAAAAAATGGAGCTGGTGAAAGTTAATTTTGTTTGTTCTTTCTCACTGGTTTCCTTATTTGCCCACCGATGATAATTAAATGGTAACATTGACATTTGGGTGGAAGTTTATGGGAGGCATTTATTAACTACTGTTTTTTATGTGTTGGACATTCATATGTACACAACATCAATTTATCAAAAATCCCCATGATTCACCAAGAAAGAAGAATGGTGGGAATCGGAAAGTGTACATAGGAATAACATGTTGTATTAATGATTCCTTAACAACCTTCACAGGAAGTGTTCATATTCCTTGTTAATTTGTTAAAATAGGCAACAAGGGTATTGGCCATTCAAATGTTATGGTGCTCTCTGTATGTAGTACACATGTAGTATTACTTCAGCTGCAATGTACTTTGCAATTATCACTGTTATGATGCTTCTGTCCAGGGGAACTTATGTATGTTCCTCCAATTCCTTTGTTTAATAGTCACCAATGCTGCTTATTAGTGTCGGGTGTGAAATTTCCTCGTTTAGAGGATTTCCTCTTTTTGAAATTTTGGTATTGGCCAAAATTTCGCTTTTTTCGTTAGATTTTCAGCCTGTTTTTTTGGCATTTTGGGCCCTTTTTTCCTCTTTTTTTTCCTGTTTCCTCCTCTTTTATTTGTCCTGGCCTGCCCATTCACACCCCTGTACGTGGAGGGGCAGTCTCAATTACAAAACATTGGGAATCACAATTGTTGTAGCAGGTCCTGTTTGCCACTCTAAAGACCATGTGAACCCATTCCCATAATGCAGGTCCATTGTGCCTGCACGGGTGGTAACTAAAAGTGTTCAAGAAGTCTAAGAGTGGGCAAGAAGAGATTTTTGAGGCACTCCAATATTGTGTCATAAATAGCATTTCATAGAGCCTAGACACTCAATGGATTTCATACCTTGTATTTGGGCTACATAAAGTTCTTAAAAGAGAGAAAAAGTGATTCTGATGTCCTTATATTTCAATAGAAACTAGAATTTCGCGGTTCTCGGCTTTCGCTATTCCGAGGGGTTTGGGGTTTGGTTTGGATCCTTCCGGAACCTTATTCGGCGTCTTTGGCGATGGAGGGGGGCCTTTTGGTAATGACAGTTTAAATGCAGATCGATTACGCCGGTAGGAGTGGCTCCAATTTGGTTTTTTTTCAGGTATGGAGGTGCTGCCCGATTTCTGAACTTGGGTGCCTGGGAACTTAATTTGTGTCCCCAAGTAGGGTCTTAGGAACTGAAATTTTTGTGACTTTTGCCGGGGGGATTGGGAGCCGACATTTTGCTAAAATTGAGCTTTTGAAGCACAATTACCAAAAGGTAGACCTTATGAACTGAATTGTACTTCAACCGGGGTCTCTGGACACAGATATGACATGAAAGATATTTTAATTTTAACAAATTATACGGGCATTCTGCCAACAAAATATGTAAATATTACAGTATACTCTAAAGGTTAATTTATTAAAACTCTTGAAAATGTGGGTTCGGTGAGTTTTATTAAAGAGCTTGGGGATATTTAGGGTATAAAAAAGCACGGAGACCACCTAGCAAACCTGACTATAATTTAGACCATCTTTTAATGTAAGTTTATACTTTTTACGGTAGGCCTATTTAGTTTGTAAGAATGGATGCTGCTTATAATACTGTAAAATTCTAAAATTACACAAGTACAAGATGAATGACGACAAAGCCCGTTACTACTTTTAAACTGTACTTCTACATTTTACATTCTTAACCACTCACAATGATTAAGGTTTTTTTTACACACAAATTTTGGGGGGGACACCTGGAGCCCACATCCAGAAAATGCATTTCCCATTGGAATAATTCGGTAAACTCTGCAAAGGCAATATATATTGCTCTAAGACATTACTAAATTAGTGAAAGAAAAAATAAAAATATTGAGCGGTTTAAAAATTAGGGCTTGCCAATTTGGTACTGATAAGTACCATTTTTTGCCGCTTTCTCCATAGTGTTGCACTGCACTATACAGTTTAAAAACATGGCTTTTATGATTAAAGGCACTATTAGTGATCCACCCGAAAGAGTCAAATATTTTGAAATTCGCAGGAATAGCTAAAGTGAAAGATTAAGTCTGTACAATTCTCATAAATTCTTTTCGCAATTTGAAAAATTGAACAAAAACAAAAAAAGAAATGAGAAAAAGCAGGGTTTCAAAGATCTCCGAATCTCCATCAATTACGTGTCATATTAAGTGGTGCGTGCGCGAGCGGACATAATGACCAAAATATCATTTTGGCCTTATTACGTTGCTTTCGTCTTATCACTTGAGGGTATGTTAGAACCATGGAACATCAGATGTTGATGATTTATTTCGATTGTGTTTCTGATTTAGCAAATCACTGATAGTGCCTTTAAACACTTCCTGGCCAGGGCAGCGATTTTAAAAATTTGGGTGCTTTTTGGGTGCTTTAATAATAGCTGCCACATGTTTTACTTGTATTGACTTGTTGCTAATGATTTCCTCCAATTGGGTGGGTTTTTTTTGTTTGAATGAATCATTTGTATCAAACGTATATTATTACTCTCCATTTGTGTTTTGAAAAACACTGCAAATAAAAAAATCACTTTGACAGGTTTGAGCAAATGGATGTGTATTTCAATTAAATTATGTATAGTTACGATTTTCCATATAATAAAAACACTTGTACTGGAAATCTTATGCATTGGGTGTGTGTGTGTGTAACAATGCCTATCTATGTACATTACATTTTGAGTTGTATTATTTGTTTTTGATTATCATTCCTACACAATTTCAACACATCCAACAAAACCAAGAGAAAATGACAAATAACAACCGATCTTACATTTTTCTACTTTGATTATACCTGCTCTAGTGCATGCACGGTGTCTTGACAAAGGTAAAAGTCGGGTATTGCCCTGTTGTTTTTGCATGGTAGGCTGTGGAGCAACCAACTTACGTGATGGGTCAAAATGTAACCCCACCACAGTGTCTGTTGCCCCGCGGCCACCACACGATGCGGGGCCTAAAAAA
>JAMKCH010037045.1:0-35569 GCA_023653785.1 Ophioderma brevispina
AACATACAGTTGCCTTTTGGCAGTTGGGTTGCTTGAAGGTAAAGATAATTAATTGATTTTGAACATTATTGCAGCTAATTCATCCTGAACATGTCAGATAATAGTTCACTCAAAGTTAATTTAAACAGGAGGCTCAAATCACAATTGGATTTAGGGTTGTGCTTTTAATCCTCGTACTGCACCTTTATTACTACACTGGTAATCTGGACTTTAGAATAAACTATATATTTGTTCTTGATTTTCATGATATTTTATATGTGAAAATCAAAGAGAAACCGGGGCAAGTGTAAAATGTATGATTGCCACACACAAAATAGTTGCATTTCCACAGTAGATTTTTATTGTTAACACAAAAAGTCCTCTCCAGAACAAATGTAAAGTATTCACTCCTGAGAGTTCACCGTTGGTTTTGAGATACTAAGACCAATTTCTTACTAAAATTTAGTAGTAAACAACAACAGTGTTGTGTTTAAGTGAAAGACTGTTTCAACAAACACATGCTGTGTTTGCATTTTTCCGGTCATACAGTTTTTAGTTTGTCCTTATATAATTGGAACTGTGGGCACTCTAATGCCAATTTTTTACCACCTATGCCATTTACCGGTCTGTAACATTGCATTAATTTACTCTGACCTTTATTATGCAGAATATTATCAATGACTAAATACCTTGTAACTAACATGTAGTTTGGTGTCTATATTGTAGGTTTGGTTGTTAAACCATTGTCCCCTCCACTACTTTTCAACGAATGAAGCCCTGAAAGCGCACAGTTTAAAAGTTTTCTTTGCAAGCTACCAATGACGCATCATACAGTCATACACACAACAACATAAACAATAAAGACTTCTATAAAACACTGTATATTGGAATTTTAGGGCCAGAAAAAAAGATTTGACTTTTTGGATCTACTAAATCAATTTTACCTCGCCATATCTTGGATTGTGCCAATTAGCACCATCATACAAATTTAATATATGGTAAAATATGGGCCGCCTGGAGATGAAATGAGTTTATTTGACATCTATGAGTAGCAACAGAACATATTATTGTGTCCAAAGAAAGTGAGTAACCGTTGCAGGTTTCTTGAAGTCGATTTGTTAAATTGTTTTCAACCAAATGTCCCCTCCAGATTCCTATTTTATCACTGTATTTCAGTGAAAGATTTCATAAGTTACATGGATGCCACGGTCTGTATTTTACGATATAAATGGCATATATCCTAAGGTTTCAGAAATTTGTTTTTTTGTTTCCTCAACACCACTTTCATTTTTCACCCCCACCCCCCGTGAGACTGACAGGGGCACGCTTAATGTGAAATAACCCATGTCCACCCATTTCTTATTCAAATCAGTGCTTGGGGAAAGAAACTACGGGGACAAGTGCCTGGAATCGAATCCGAGACACAGTCTGTTAAAGACCACTATCAGTGATCTGCCCGAAAGCGTCAAACTATTTGAAATTTGCAGGAATAGCTTACAAGTGTGGATAATTCTGTAGAATTCTCATAATTTTTCCAACTGAAAACTGATAGACAAGGAAGACAACAGCAGCATTCAAAAGAATTCTATGAATCTTCTCCATTCAATTACTGTTGTAGCAAAGTGTCCGTACGGAGAGTAATGACTAAAACATCCTTTTTTCCTTTTTAGCGGGCTGATTTTGGTTGTATCACTTGTAGGTGTTAGGACACCTATCTTGTTAATAGATGCAAAAGCTGATTTTTTGCATGATTATTCGAATCCTGATTTTAGAAATCACTGATAGTGCCTATAAAATGCTTGGCGTTGACTGCATATGCACACTGCCCTTGACCTAGTAACGCAAATCAGTTTTGCACGTTGACCAATTTCAGTAAGGTTCAATTGTACATTTGTTACATGCTAGGCTTAGCGGAAATACTCCTGCATCAGCGCATGGGGCGACACGTTTCAGATTTGATTCAAGACATAATATAAAGAAAATCAATATGTAAATTAATGTTCTCAAACCCCAGTGTCGCCTGCTTTTCGCGATAGACCTTTCTTCACTCCTCTTTTATAACTTGACCTCAGATGACCTTTGACCTTATTATCATACGTATGTTCCCATGTTGATGTATGGCCAAGTTTGTTGCAATTGGACTTCACTTTACATATGTGACTGCTTCCACGAAACCGATAAATCTACAATTTTAATTTTGAGATATTATAGGTGCAGATTTGAAATGCTGAGAAAAATCAAGCTTTAAAATGATGTATAACATGTAAACATTGCACTTCCTTTTGTCCATCAAAAATAAATATATACCTTGAATATTTTTGTTTTCCACTGATTTTAACACAATTTGATTGATCTTTTTCTCTTAAAGTACTCTGACTACGTCCCTGGTTTGTGGGAGCAGGTCACATTTTTAAATTTGCCATTTTTTGATTTTTTTTTCAAGCTGATTTTAATAACTTACTCTACCTTTACCTTGGTCAAAGCTGTTGGAAAGTCTCATTTAATGACAAAACCAGAATAAAACAAAAATTATCACGCCCGGCGACACACTTTTTGACAACTGATTTGGAATTTAATCCCCTTGTACAATCCTGTGTAAATTTTGCGGACAAATGATTTTTTTCTTAACAAATCTAGTTTTCATGTCTTTCTATGGAGAGTGGTCAATATAGAGGATCTATACCTACAACATACTAATCCTTTGTAGGCCTAGTATGGTAAGATTCCCCGCAATTGATTGGTCCCCTGATTTTTGCAAAGATAATAGCGCTTGCATGTTTTCAAAAGTTGTGTCACCATTGCTTAATTGTCTAAAAATAAAAGAGACAATTTGCCTGGGGTCAAACTGCTTGTGGTATGTGCCCTTTGACCTTGGTATGTTACATTTGACCTTGGTAATTGACCCTTGACCTCTTTATTACGAAGTTAGCAAGGACATCTATGATCCAAGTTCTGTACAATTGGACTTTTAGTTTTAGAATGAGAAATTTCTCCAAGACCCCATTTTTGGGATCACACTTATTAAGGGCATTATGATCAACAGACATCCTTGTCTCCCAATTGCCAAAAATTGAGATTTAAATTTTGTATTTTTCCTATAGATTACATCACAAGGGCCTATGAAACAAACACACCACACCAAAATGCACACTTGGAATCACTGAAATTTTGGAAATAAATATTTTCATGGGGATGTGCACTGGATCACATACAAAATAGAAGGGCTATAGGTTTCTTTTGAACCACAACTGACCCTTACAACTGACCTTTAACCTTGGTTTCCTGTGGCCTCTAAGCATCCAACTGAGGTGTCGGTGAATTGTTCCTGTATACGTCCGGTGACATGTAATTCAGAGTACCAACCTGCGACTCTCTCACCACACTAGTTTTGTCCGCTTGGGATTGCATTTGCAATGCCGAAGTCAATCAGCTTTAGCTTGCCCTCGACAAACAGAAAGTTGGCCGGCTTCAGGTCACTGTGAATTATTCCTGTTAAAACAAAAGGGATGTCAGTCCAGAAAACATGAATATGCAGTGGTAAAGGTGCTTGTTCCGATTGTCTTATGGACCACCCCGACTTACCGAGCGATAGTATCTATTTATATGAAATGCCTTATTTTTCCCATTGTCATCCTGAAATTCAACCTTGAAACCCATTTCTTTCCCTAGGACAAAAAAAATTGCAGTTATAACTCTAACATGCCCCAAACTCATAAAACTTACTGAGCTGGGCTAGAATAAGATGCGATGATGTCACCATACGAACACACACATATGGCCATGAAATCGCTAGCCAGGCCAGCAACACCTTTGTGGCCTTCTATCCCTTTACCACTTCCCTTCCTCCCGGGTAAAATGAAAACAGTGTTAGGGTTAAAGGTGCATTTTGTGATCCTGGCTCCTGCATTTTTGTTTACGATTCACTAGATATCCTCAATAAAAGGTTATTACAAACATTTTGTGGCCTTCTATCCCTTTACCCCTTCCCTTCCATCTGAGGCTTCTGGGGACGAGGCTATTAGCGATCGGGCCATGGACCTTTAATATGAACCATTGCAGAGATGCCAACATTGGAATTTAAAAAAAAGGGAGATTTTGCGAGGGAGCGCATGCGCGACCGAGCCCCTCACGGCCGGGGGTCCAGGAGAAATGCCCCAGTCGGGTCGAGGGGTCAAAACCCCCAAAGCTCCTGAATTTCTATTGCTTTAAAGCACTTTGGAGCCCTTAAATACAGACATGCCAACTTTGGAATACAGCTTTCAGTATTCCAAAGATTTTTTTTTTTTTTTTTTTTAAACTTACTGAGCTGGGCTAGAATAAGATGCGATGATGTCACCATACGAACACACACATATGGCCATGAAATCGCTAGCCAGGCCAGCAACACCTTTGTGGCCTTCTATCCCTTTACCACTTCCCTTCCTCCCGGGTAAAATGAAAACAGTGTTAGGGTTAAAGGTGCATTTTGTGATCCTGGCTCCTGCATTTTTGTTTACGATTCACTAGATATCCTCAATAAAAGGTTATTACAAACATTTTGTGGCCTTCTATCCCTTTACCCCTTCCCTTCCATCTGAGGCTTCTGGGGACGAGGCTATTAGCGATCGGGCCATGGACCTTTAATATTATATCTGAACCATTGGCATAAGTCTAAAATGTGTTTAGGCCTCGAAATAAGAAAAAAAATCCAAGGGTCCCTGGGACCCTTAACTCTGAAACTCCAAGGGTCCTCACTAATTTCTAAGGGTCCCATTAAAATATGAATATTTTTAACCATTTCCAAGATTCGAGCTATGCCCATGAATATGCAGCATATGCTCTTAAAACACTATTTTCAAATGTCATACTATGTGTCTCGAAGTGTCATGCAATCGTTGTATGTTGATATTATTATCATAATTAAGTAGTAAAGTAGTTTGCAGTGAGTGTATTAATTCTTCAAACCCTAACCACCAATTTCTGACTGGAATTGTGAAAACATGTTAGAAAAAATATCTTGGACTTTCTTCTCTCAAACTTATGAAATCACAATCCCAAGATATCTTAGTTCCCCGACTAGTATTGCTCTTAGCTCTTTCTGATAGGGGACCTCATTGAACTGGACTGGACGCAAAATGCATGCAAGACCCCCATTTTCAGTATCGTTGTCACCCAAATAAGACCCCTTCTTTTTTTTTATTTCATCCTAAGACCCTATATTTTTTGAAAATTTTAACCACTGTCCCCGAAAGACCCCCTATTTTAGGGGACCTTTTCATTTTTACCCAAAGACCTACCTCTATTTTTAAGAAATTTTCAACAATTTCATTCCAGACCCCCCCCCAAAAAAAACCTATTTTGGGGCAATTTGCTCCCTCTGGCTCTCCAATAACCCCCTATTTTGGGACCCCTCTGTCACCGAATCCCCCTGGGTTTGAAAGCGCAGCCTTACCCCATGCCATATGCCTGTGATTGTGCCCCCCCCCCCCACCAGGGACTTGTCCTTAGTCTGCTATTAGGCTCCTTGGTTTTCCTCCAATTGGAAATACTACTAAAACTGAGAGACTAGCATGTCAGTGCTACTTGTTCCGTAGTATAGTCCATTTTCTAACCTGTCCTGCGACTTTTTGTGGCCTTCTACCCTTTTGCTTTGGCTTCGCCTGTTCTACCTTTAGTTTACTCCAGACGACGCTTACTAAACGACTGCGTCCTTCCGGGGAGCTCATTTTCAGCTGTTTTGTGACAGTCATGAAAAGGTACAACCTTCCAAAAATTTTTTGCGACTTTCAATGGCAAGTGGGCCGTCTATAACGGTAATCCGCTAAAGTGCACTAACTACCGCTAATATCCTTCACGGTGATGATAAAAATTATAATTTTCTTGAAACTGCAGTAATTTATCTCGGACTGTGATCAATCCCGTCAATTTCCGACAAATCTAGTCTCCTTTTTACGATCGTTTTTCATAGAACGTCGCCATGACACAAATGGAGTATGGTCAGCCCTGAGTAGAGTACTATCGGGATAAATTATAATACTTTACAAATATTAGCATGTTTGTGTTTAATTAATACTAAAGGACCAATGGATTATGTATTAAAAATTCATTTTACGAAGAGTTATTTTCAGACCAGAATAATCATGAATGTTCACGTAGTAACATAAGTAATCATGTTGTCATGCCATACTTCACCCCGGGACTTCACCTTGCATGATTAAATTTCTTGCGGGTCCTGCGGACCCGTGCGGTAAACACAGACGGGTCCTCGCTAATTTTTGCGGGTAGTTGACCGAGGGCCCCGCTTATTTCGGCCTCTGAATGTTTCCTAAAGCATGTCAGATTCGATCTGCTCTGGATGAAATTTCCCAATTTTTTATTAATTTCTGGTTTCATAAACATACGAAATGACAACACAATTGCCTATGGGCAGTATAAACTCATAGATCATAGCTCAAAAAGTATCACATCAGAATCAATTGAAATTTTTGTAATAACCTTTTCTTGAAGCTCTCATATCAAGTAAAGAACAACTACAAGCCAAAAATCCGAACAAGGCAAAACCTTTAATAATGTTTACCAAGTATCCCTATGGCCAATCTGCAAGCAATGACACACAGGCTGGGAGTAATAACTTTACAAATCATCCTTATGAGACCTTTATGTAGTAGTAGTAGTATAAGAAAACCAAGTTTTAGATCCTGTGTTTGTCCTCGCTAATGGAGGTGGCCGGATTCACCTCACATTTAAACAATACTGCTGTGTGAGGATTTCTTGGAGCACAAGATAATTGACCGGATCCTTCCTGACGTCAATGTGCTGGAGGGCCGCCACAGTTCTCCAGAAGAGCCACTCCCTTGTTATGGTAGACAACTCATTTTCTTTTGTTCTACCAGGGTAACCAGTTTGCCCTCATCATGAAATTTTCCCTTAGAAACCCGATGGGGTGACGGTTATAAATCACAAGACAACTCGGCCCTGGGAACAGGTATACTGGTTACCATTATACCAGTAGCAGGCCTTCAAAGGAAACTTGTCCTGACCTAGCTTTATTACATCACCGGGTGGTATTGAAACTTTGGTGAGCGAAACCAACATGCCAAATCTTCTAAATAATTATCATGCAAAATACTTCGTGTGAACAACTTCAACAGCTCCAGACATTTATCCATTAGATTTTGATCTGCTCCATTTAGGTTGTTTCTTTTCAGGCCATGTCGGATCGATACGCTCCCCCTTTCCATGACTATCGCTCTAAGTGGTGGTCAGTCACTCAATGCGGAACACCACATAACAAAAAACATTTAAAAAATTGTGTAAAGAGCATCTTTTCATTGGCATGGTAACATGTGATATTTGTGAGGATTTTGGAGGCAATTTTTAAAACATTAGGTAAACATAGTTTTTGAAAAGATTTCCATGATATGTATGAAAAGATATCAATGATCTCTAGATTAAGCAAAATCTATGTCTACGAACAGATTCATAAACAAATTGAAGGCGTTCATTCATGTGTTCTATGTCAAGCTATCGACAAACCTTTTAAAGCTGACTCAGGAGTTCGATCATTTAACATCAAACACCAAAGTCAATAATAGACTATAAGAAATAATTCATGTCACATTTTTGCTAATATTTAGTTTGAAAAAAGAAAAAAATTAAGTAGTGGGGTCATCAGCTTAGATGAATCTATTAACATTGTGACTATCCACTAATTTTGTCGGTGTCGATCCATATTTCCACACAAGAATGAGTAAAAAAAAAATACAGCAAAGTTAAACTTGTGTCATCAATCTGGCAAATGGCAGTCTAGAACAGCCTCAGATGACCTTTGACCTGGTCCATGACCTTTGGACATCATCCACATAATTTAGGTGACGGAACTCCTATGCACTTTAACCCCAAGTCTGGGTAAATCAAACCATTGTCCGAAGATGTGAAAACAAAAACCTAACCAAAACTGGAATACACACCACATCGGGACAGGCGTTGCTCTCGCAGAATATCTGATTTCAAGCCAGGGGGATAAAAAAGATAGGAAATGCATCATCGCTACACAGCAAAAAATTATGCCCATGCTAAATGTGTACATTGCTATGGGTTTAAATCACTCTCTGTATTCTCAGTCGGTGGATTAAAAAAATGAGACAAACACACCTATATTTAGTTCAGATACAATAACAGTGTCCTACCAGTAATTGGTAGGTTAAAGACCTCATAAAAGAAGTCATTTTTTTTGCAGAAGACCATTTATCAAAATCCCATTAATAAAACTGACATTTCTGCCACACTCTGACTCAAAATTGAGCACATGAGCTATTCACTTACAGTGCCAATTATATCTGCCAATTTGATTCTCGCAGATGGCGCACATGTGTATCAAACTTGGGATTTCGCTGATCTTGCTGATTGGTTAAGAGTTGCACTCAAGGTAAACTAATCGATTTTTTTTAGCCAATTGACTAGAACTTCGGCCCCAAACACAACGAAGTCGATAGGTGATGTAAGTGTTGAATTTTGTTGAGACGTTGAGTACGAATATTGAGAGATAAGGTCAATACACAACATTTTGACTTGAAGTCATTCAAATGGCGCGACTACCACCCAATCATGTTTTTAAACGTTCTTTACATTACACAAACAAATGATAAAAATATGTAGATAGATAACCTAAGGTGCTGATTAAAAACCCTTAGGAGCACTCATATGAAATAACGGTCTGCTCTAGCTTACTCTCGAACAGCTTAGAAACGGTCGACTACTGTTTAAGTTATTACGTGCCATTCACTTGTGATTTCTGTTTGTGGGGTTATTTTTTGAGCTCGCAGGGGGTCAATGATAGAAGCGCTATACTTCGGTTCGATCACACGAGTGAGCAACTCACTCGTTGATTAGCTTTAGAGTTGTGGATGATAAAAGCCGCATGAATGCCGTCGATGTTGCAAGAGGACATTCCGTCCTCAACTTATGTGTTACGGACCACATCTTTCGACTTGTCTCATAGCGGCGCTATTCGTGATATGTTGCGCTTATTCCGTTATTGCGCGTGGCTTGTGTCTATAGGCGTACGTATAGTAATCCAAAGGTACTGGGTTTGAATCCTCCTCAAAGCACAAAATTTGAAACTTTAATATGCTTATACTGTACTAGTGGGTTGATGTAGCAATTGCGCAACAAAATCAGAGTCAGGCAATTGTGGTAAATAGAAAATGGAAGGAATAGCTGCCCTATGAGACGAATCAAAAAGATGTGGTCTGGAACATATGTTGCGAATGAAACAAGGCTTTGCCGTCGATTTTATGATTCATGTTAGGTTATCATCGATGAATACGCTCCGTTGAACATGACCAATCATACTTACTAATCAAAAGTTTAACGATGTGGTCTGACTTTCTAAGCTTATGCAGCAGTGTAATCTCATTGAAGATATCCTTTATGGTCATATCATCTGCATATTCCAAGTTGACACTCTTAATGGCCAGGATCTCTTGTCTTCACTGAATGCTTCAAACACTGGGTAAAAAGAAAATTATGTTAAAATTTAAAAAAAAAAGCATTGTGGAGAGCTGCCGCAATATTGTAATCAACGTTGGTTATGAAGGTCGGAGGAGAAGTGCCCCTTGATAAGCGTTCTCAGGAAGAATTTCTGAACGTGCACATTCCACTGTCTGGCGGGCATCATACAAATGACTCTGAAGTCTCGGGATTAGACCGACTCTGGCGGGGTTAAACCAGTGTGTGGGATCCCCAAACCTTCCCCACTTCCTCAGAGATAAATTGAATTCAAACGATCATCAAAAGATTGAAGCCCATGCTGATTAGCAAACCAATTTGCACACCCCCTGGTTGCCATGACATAGAGTGTTGTATTTTATGGATTCCAGGGCTAGGACGAATGAAATAGGAATAGTGATCGCGTCCATGTCAATTCAAATTTTATCAATTGAAGGTTTGAAAATTATTGATCGTTTGCGGAAAATTGTTTTATAGGAAACATGGAATAAACTTTCATTTTCCATGAAACAATGAAAACATATTCATTTTATTTTTAAATTTTAACGACCTAGATCGCCAGTAAGATTGCAGATTTTTATTAATCTTTCCCTGAAGGTAGTCAGCACACGGAAGTGTTGGGGGAAAAAGTGCACTTGGGCGGATTCGAATTGGCAACCTCTGTATTACCAGCATGGCACCCCAACCAAACAAAGCAGGGTTGGTAGGCCTAGGGGAGCGATACATTAAATCTATTTTAGGTAAGGCATTCATCAAGTTCATAGCACGTATATCTGTAAGACATATCCGCCACAAACTACACTAAATTCTAGGTTTTACATGTACAGGAACTACCAGGGCTGGAAAAATGCCAAATTTCAATTTCCCCAGGAATACAATCAAAATTTCCCTCCAAGTTTGCACAATTTTCCTTCAATTCTTATGTATTTATTTACATGACAAAATTTCCCTCCAAATATTAAGATTTTCCGAGAACCAGGTTCCCAGTTCCCACACTTTTTCCAGGCTTGGGAACTATAGCGGTATTGCACTTTCCACCACAGAAGGATTTTATACTGTGCTCCCTTATAGCATCTGGTTCAAAATATAGGATGATATAAAGGGGAACGGTGATTTTGAGACAGCTACCATTAATATGTTAGCAATTAAACTGACATTTTTTCTGTTATTTTACTTCAGTTTCAATTGTTTGTCCCCTTTTGACGATTTACAAAAACCATTAATATAAAAAGTTACCTGGATCAAATGCCTCGGCCATTAACTTACCTTTGAAGATCCTCCTTTGCCAATAGTACTTAAGATGCTATAGTGTTTGCCATTCACTGTAATTGTGTCTTTGCTTTTTCTCGCAGGCTGCAAAATAGAAAATAAGGCAAGCAATATTAATCTTGATTACACTCATATTGGGCTATTCCATCTGCGATCCATACACCCCCTGACTCTCCCTTTTATCCTTAGGATCAATTTGCTATTCTGTTGCCATGGAAAACTTGACAAATGCGGTGTAGAATTTTGCAGTTCTCGACTTTCGCGCTCGCAATATTCAAATAATATAAGCTGCGGGCCGCTCCTTAAAAAAAAATCACACACACATACACAATAGATTGCAACTTTCATGGTCCTGCCAGCTATTCTGGCAGTCAAAAATGCTAACTTTCAGGTTGGTAGTTTTAAGTTTGTGTGGCGGCATACCATAGATTAATATGGGGGTGTAAAATAGCGTCTAAAAGTGACTATTTAAATAAATTTCAAATTTAGAGACATTTGTGTTTTCCTAAATACAATAGATAAATATGATTCCACTTACACCAACTAACTCTTTGCCAAAATTAATGAAAATACACAAAGTGTTAAATTCTGCCCTTTCCTTTTGCTTAAGGGTGTTTTACTATCAGGCTGCAGAAATTCAGTGTTCAATTTTGAAGAATGCGGAATACCGATTTATACAGCCTTTCATATAATTTACACACTAGTGATAAAAGTTTTACTGTTTCTGCTTCAAAGTTATGGAACAACCTTCCTCTTCACATTAGGCAATCAGTATCTGTAAATGCCTTTAAAAAGGCACTTAAGACCACCCTTTTTTCCTAATTGATTGTTTTTTCAGTATTTTATTTTTGCTCATTTTTCTCACTTTCTTTTATTTAAGCGCCTGATCCTTTTGGGGAACGGCGCACTCATAAATTGCTAGTTTATGTCTGTGGTGGTATGTATGTATGTATGTACTTACGTACGTGACTTACTGTGCACAGTATTCTAACGCAGGTGCAATTCTAGGCAATGTACCACTGCATAATTTTTTTTCCGATATACCCACAGTTCAACAGTATCCCACTGTGGGTGTCAAAATGTTACACAACCAATACATTTCCCCATAGACCCCAATTCGTAATTTTCAGAAATGAAAAGCAAAAATACCGCCAAGTAAACTTGCGTACCCACCTTGCAAAATGCATATGGAACAGGAGCTCAGAGAACCAATGATCTTGTCCATGACCTTTGACATCATCCACATAGAAGGACCCCTATGCAGACCTTAACCCCCATCGTTTCAATCCAGCTTCACTTTTTCGAGACGACCCAAAAAAACGAAACCTAACCAACTGGAACATACATACACACACATGTCGCTAGATCGCAAAAATCCCCCTTCTGCTTTCAACCATGGGGATAAAAATGAGATCCACAGAACAAAACGGTATAGTGTGGGTGGGGGGTGTTATTCCCGGAGGATGTTCATTCTAAAATGGATTTGTGGCCGTTGGTGTTTTCAATAGGAACCTAAACTGTCAAACATGGATGGGGTGCAATTTTCCGACTGATGCGCCCCCTCTTCAGGAGGCAGATGTTAGCAAGGGAAAAATTTAAAATCGATCCAATTGTGTTTTAAGGGGAGGTTAAGTCCAGGAATTCAAGAACTGTTTTTTCCGTATCTTCGTACTTATTGTTCCAACATAATATAAAAGAAGTACATATTGAGAGAATGACTCAAGGAAATCCAAAGTATGATATATATTTCCTTCCCCCCAAAAAGACTATTTTTTTGAGAACATCATAAAAAATGGAGGATTTTCCACTCATTTTTTTTTTTTTTAAAATGTATAAAATATAGAAATGTTATAAAAATGGCCTGTTCGTTTTTGTATTCCAGAGTCATAGTTCTAGGTCGTCGGTATTTCCCCTTTTTTCAATTCGGCCACTATGTATCAAATTATTTGCCAAAAAAGCAATCGCCGGTTGTTTCATTTGACAACGCCCAGGATTGTTTAAAGGTTACATAAACCCGCGATTTTTAAACCAAAATTAAAAACTAAAAATACCGGACCCAGAGTTTGATAGCGCTCTACGCTGCATTCATTCTTTACCTTGCTGATATGGATTTCGAGTACTGGAACCGAATCAACATGTATCGCCGAAATTGAAACACAGAAGACATCGGCTCCTTTTTTGTCCAAATATTGTCCTGTTGTCGCTACAAATTAGCCTGATTCCAAAACACAGCGTTTCATCTCTTTATTCTTCACACTGCTTCTGCAAACCACTTCCAATTAGCGACTTCATCTGGAATACATGCTCAAATTCAACAACTTATGAAGGCTCAAATCGTGAAATTAAAATCCCATTCCTGTTGCAAAAGATCTTCCGTGGGCAACCATTTGTACAATTGCAATACAGTTACCAGGGGTATTCGACATACGAATCGATCTCAAGGCGTTTCTGATGCGGCTCATTACATCTCGCGCGCCGAATAGCACACACACGTATTGCTATCGTCAAATTACCCCTTTACATTCCGCCTATGTGATGATTGTTTTTTGGTCAAAAATGCGTAACAAAGCAAAAGTAAATGAACCCAACAATATGAGGAAAAAATAATATATAAAATGCTGTTAATGGCAGTTGGTGAGACCTTGAGTTTCCGAGTATCTTTTTTGGGTTTGTAACTTTTGCAAATCATTTGATATTGTATGTAAAAGTATCGATCTAAAGGAATTGACGATGAACCGCGATGATGGCAATCAGATTAAGGTAAACTGTCCGTATTTTTGAGAAAAAATACTAAACAACACGATTTGCCTTGGCCGCCCCAATTTTTCAGACAGCATCACAAAAACAATTAGATTTTGTCATGAGTTCGATTTTATTTTTTTTAGAAACAGACAAATTTGGTCTAGGGAACGGTTTTTTTCATTTTTTAAAGGTACCGCTTACTTTTCGATATAAGGAAACTGGCCAAAACGTTGATTTTGAGCTGTTTAAATATTCCAAAATTTGAGTATATGATAATATGGAGAATATCTTTAGTTAGAATCGAAAAATGAAAGATGGAAACCGTCCCTAGAGAAGAACGATTGCTATCGTAGGAAAGTTAAACCTTACCTTTTACTACTTTCCTTCGGTATTTTTGGAGTTTCTTGTCCTGCAAATTGCCAATTTTGCCAAATTTGTAACTTGAGAATAAATCCTTGTTTTTTAAGTAAAAAAAAAAAAGCGACTTTTCACGCCATTTCAGCTGTCTCCTTTCTCAAATCCCGTTATCTTTGAACTTCAAAATTGAGTATGTTGTGCAAGTGTATTGACAATACTCCAATCTTTAAATGTGCCTAGGATCAAACATATTTGTCCGAACCCGGACTTTACAATAATTGAAGTTCATACTCACTGGAGTCTAAATACGCTTTGTTTAGGTGTTCAAAATATTATATTATTTCGTTTGTTCCAAGATGCGTTCACGCAAAATTAAATAACACCCGCGCCTGATGGCTCATTACTGCAGCAAAAATTCACCCCGCGACGCGATGGTGCGCCTTGGGCCTGACGCGTGAAAAGGAGTGTTAAATTTCCGCCGTTTTGACCAAGCGGGGTTTGTGTGACTTTAAATGGTCAAATGATCGGTTTTTAAATTGGCAAAAAATACAGCTCAGCATTGTCTGCAGTAGATAACTTTGTTGTTCACTATAGAACACAGTGTTGATGTTAACATGGTGCAAAATCAAAATTCGTGTAAAAAAAAAAAGGCGCCAGTGTTAACACTGCCCTTAAATATATCGAAAGAAACCTGTTTAGATCCATGAAGGGGGATGGCCCTATTTTTAAGTCTATAAATTTTTCATCTTGAGAGAATGGCCCTCACCCCAAGAAACCCCATCTGTAAGTTCCGCACCGATATTTTCAAACCGTTGTGATGTAGAGAGCTAAAGACGTGGTTTGCGCTGCCCATAGAGTCTTGAAACATTATTTTTGTCGACCACAAGAGAGCACATTTATCCGCTTCATAACATCCAAAACAACAATCCTTAGAGCCCTAAGATTTCACAGGGTAAATGAAAAATAGTAGCTTTCTTCTGATACCAAATTTTGACCACTTCCGGTAAAATCGGGGTCCCTGGGGACAGCTATTACGCGATTCGGCCATGGACCTTAAATCTGAAAAAATAAAAACGGCAATTTGACTAAGTTCCTGACTTAACAGCCACCTTAATGTCCACTAACGCATGCGTCTCTCAACGGATTGAAAAAAAGTATATATTGTGCTTAGGTTCCAATCTTTAGTTAAAGCGGTTATAGCCCCATAATGGTTCAAGGCTCACCTGGGGTAAATCTCCGTGTTTTTGAAAGTGGTGTTCAAATATTCCTTGTGTCATACTGAACAGAAATGCTTTTAATGGATCTTTTGATATCACCATTGCCATATCACCTGTAACCCTTGCGAACATGTTGTATGTAATTTAGGGCCTAACCAAATGTCCACACACTGTAAAATAATACATTTTTTTGACCTTGAGACAAGGACAACAACTTATCACATTTCAACAAATCTGAGCATTGGGTAATTTTTCCCCAGCCGACCTTAACCATTATGGGGCTATACCTTTTTAACTAAATTAACGTCGAACCTATGCAAAATATAATACTTTTTCTAATCCTTATAAGAGAGACGAACATGTTAATGTACATTAAAAACACACTTTGACTTGCATTTAAATTTTTCCCTGTTTTTTTTTTTTTTTTTTTTAAATATTAACCCGTCAATTTTTCACCCCGTAATTTTCTGTCTGGTCCCTATTGATTGCAAAGCAGCCAGAAATCACTTAAGAGCACCAAAATCCTAAGGGAACTGTTTCATTAACATACCAACCCACATAGTTAATCAAGAAGTAAGTGTTAATACAAAAATGCTGTTTATAGTCAGCTTGAAATTTGGACACAATGGTTTTACATTTTTAGGTACCTGTTACTGCGAAAACACCCATTGGGTTTTGCTAATTATGCACACCGGAATCATGCAATGCTTTACAACCAAGCAATTTTTGGCCCCCACAAGATACATACATTTCCTCATAATACTATTTTTAGGACTTTTTATGGCAAGTGCAACCAATTGTCACATATAGCTAATAAAATTATATAAGCGAATCACGATTGACAAAAAAATAGTACACTCTTTGTTGCGGGGTCAAAGTCAATTGGTCATAAAATATAGCATCGCCCTGCCATGTCTCTTAAATCAATCATAAGATGCGAAAAGGACATTAAAAATGTTTCTCACCGATTTCTGGGAGGAACCAAAGGTCCTCCTAGTGGATGGCTGTGGTTGTGATGCCCCGCCCACCTGTTTATTTAACTAGTACTGGTGCGGCGTTGACCGGTACAGTGCAGAAACCCAACAGCGGGATGCAGGTGCGCTCCAACATGTGTGACAAATCTGGGTTAGCTTCGGACAGGTGCTGACTGGTGGTTGCAGCAACATTAGATGTTTCTGATTGGCAGAAGACTGCCAACAGTCTGATGTGAAGTTTTTTACAGCGAAAAAAAGTGGTGGACAAATGGTTGAGGGAACGATCCCTGACAAAGTCATGATCCTTCAAAAATTGCACCTTCAGAATCTCATCTTTCATCAACACACCATTTATACTGAAATAAGCATATAAAGGGTTTTAACAAGCAGGTTGACAAAATGTAATGTGGCTGGTTTCCATCGCAAAAATTTTTTTCTGAGTTTGTTTGGGGCGCGTTGATCCTACTGATACAAGAGCTGTGCTGATTTCTTTCGATTTTCTGTCTCAAAAAATAAGCATTTCCATCAGGGTCGATGCTGCGGTGCTTTGGCAACCACGTACGTGTGTGGAATCCTGGTTCCGTTTTGACCTCATCCGGCGTCAAACCCACGCCACTGTCCATTGGAATTGGTACTTTCAATGATTGAGGGCAAAGCTGCGGTTGGCTTGTTTATCGCCGCTCTGGCCAAGGGTGTACTGATCTTGCCCTGGTTTGAATCTACAAGTGCTTCGTCGTCCATCGCTATCGTCTGATTGTCTGTTCGGTTGGCTCGCGAGGTTGCGCTGCAAGTTTACTACTTGTGGCTGCGCCGATATTGCCTCTGTGTGACGCAGCATTGATAAAATGTTAACATAGGGATTTTAATTGCCATGAATACACTACAGTCGGATTAATAATGGTTGGATCAGATATCCTAACTCACTGAGCAGGACTGCTTGAGCCATAGAACACATCGCACGCGGTTGTATGGTTAATTGTCGAAGAATGCGCTGAACCTCCGCGTAGCTTGTTGTGTGTGTGTATCTCCTGTCCCAAGTAATTTTTAATTCCAATGCAAACTGTCATGATTACCAAGGTTCTAGGAAACGCATAAATCGTGCCTTACTCTTGAGTTACAAATCAATGCGTGCGTATCACCACATCATCCATGGATTTGTTCATTCTATTCCCAACTCAACAAGGTGTGACAATCTTGTCCTTTAGATTCAACTGCCCTTATCATGGTTCATTTTCCATACCAAATAACACGAGGAGATGGTAATCATCCCTCAAAATAATCTAGATCGACACAGTTTTTTGATTTGGATTTAGTGATTCCCCGTGGTACATTGTGGCCAAATTTTTTGGTGGGTAGATTTTAAAAAAAAATAGTTTTGTACACAGATCTCGATAGAGAGTACAGATGAAGGGCGCTATAACATGCAAAGTCATGATCTTTGTAGGCCTGGCAAATTCTTCACAATGGATTTTTTGTTTTTCTGATTTTTACACAATGAGTAATAGTTATGTGCATCTCCCTACTCATATCATTGTTAAAATTGGTTACCACTGCTTTAAATTGTGATAAACAAAAGAGACAAATTTGCATGGGGGCCAACACGGTTTGTACACAGCCCAAAAGTCCTACCTTCGCTTCATACTTGTCTTCCTTCTTAAGCAACCTCCCACACTGGCACTTACACACCTGCATCTTACAATCTGAGTCACTAGACTCGTATCCAACCTTACTACGCTGCCGACTGTTTGTCGCTCGGTCTTGGTTCGTATTGGCCATTGACTGTCTGCGGGTTTGAATGTGTTGAATTTTTTTAAAATCCATGGGATAGTTGGGGGGGGGTCCGCATCATCAGGACTGGACTGGCTTGCATGGCTGTTCCTAAATAAAACAAGAATAAAGCCACTCACAATGTGAAATTGATGGAAAATTCCATTTATTAATAACATTTAGCCAAGAACAACAGAAACCTTCCCAAGTACCTGTGCCTACAATAACGTGTTTTCCTGCCACCGGAACCTTCATAGCAAGCACACGTATACAACAAACGTGCCCTTGTACATTATAGACTGCGCATAAGTCAGTGGGTCATTCGGGCTAAGTAAGTTAGAACTATCAAGAATGATTCCCGATGCTATGCGCTTCTTTGGGTAACAGTCTTTAATATTCTTCATCTTTAGAATGTCTTGCAACCAGCCAGACGCAGTATCAAACTGTAGGCCTTTAAGCTACGCTTGAGCGAACAGGAATTGAGCGTAACGTCCTCCAGCAGCATGATTAAAACAACGGTGTGTAATATGAGACTACTTACACGACTTACGTCACCAGCCGGGCATCACACGGGGTTTACACAACTTCCACTCGTACTATCGTAATACTTTCGCCATGATTCCCTACTTCTAAAGATAAATTTCTATAATTAGTTTAAAAACACATTATGGTTTTATAAATAATATAACTGAGGCCTGATTTCCTTGCCATGTTACTGAAATATATGCATTTCCTTCTGAGAAGTTCTGGAATGCCCCAAATACCATTTACAACCCTAAAAAGAGAAAAATGGTCTCACCCATGACCCCAGGTCACACCCCGTCGGCCATTACTCTTCCCCATTCCTTGTGGCTCAGAGCCCACACGGACCATCCACATATCAGTTGTGGGGCGCCGGCAGCGGGAAGTCACATGAAAGGAAATCAGCCTCATTTATATGAGTATAAAACTAATTTTTTAAAACTAAATCATTACACTGAGCTGAGGTCCTTTACCACCAATGTTGACTGAAATATATCATTAAAAACTTAACCCCGTTGAATGAATACTTTCAATCAACACCACACTAGCAACTCCGTCGAGGTGGAACATGAATATTTCGGAGACGCAGCCATAGGATCATCACAGGTAGACCAAAAACGTCGAGCCCAAAAACACAATGAATCTAGCTTCCTAAAATCGGAAGCCAATCACTCAACCACAGGGCTACACCAGGGGTTGAGTGAAAAGGACCTTAGACCTTTATAATGTGATTAAAGACCTGGCAAAGGTTTTGGAGGAGAGCCAGAGCCGCGAATCCCGCAGAGAAAACCAAGCGCTGGAATAGGCGCGATGAGAGCTCTGACAGAGAACTGGAGTGCGACGTAGGCCCGGGACCAGGGCCCGAAGCACCCCGCGGCAAGTCGGAAACAAGGCCATCACACCTGCAACCAACGAGATCCGAGAGGAACCATAAGCCGCGCAAGGCCGTCCACCGCGTAAAGACGCGGGCAAAGAGCCTACCCCAAAAAACGAGGGAGCGGGCCCCTAGTAGGGTCCGCCGATCATAACACCACAGAAGAACCCAGCGGAGAGAGGCCCGGGGAATAAAGGTTGAGAAGACTTAATGAAGGCTAAAGGCCCAGCCCCGGGAGGGGCTGAAGATAATTTCCGAAAAAACCCCTGACCCGGAAAAGCTACAAGAGAAGGAAACTCCGAGCTAATCCAGCCGGTAAAGGGACCGAAAGAGTTAATAAGGCGAGGGCTAAGGCGACGCGCAACGCAAAGGACTTTGGGGGCTCCGCCAGAAACCGCCGATAAACTCATACCCCAAGTGAACTAGCTTTCTGGGTCAGAAACGACCGCCTTGCAGGAGTCAATGGAACGCACCAACGTCACCGAAGGATGAACCAAACAACCTCCAATGTGGATGGCTGAGTTAGGCCACCAAGAAGTCCGGACAATGGACGATCGGAGACAGCCCAACAAATCCTCACAAAAGCGAAAAGGCCCCCCCAACTGTCACAAAGCCTAAGATGAGGCGACGATTCAGGCGCTCGACTCGAGGTAGACGAGAACCACCGGAGGAAGAAAGCAGACCACTCCCGCATACTGGCGAGCCCGGCACCAGAACCGGGCAACCGAATACATCAAATGCTAATTAATTATAACTAGCAATCCCCCAGATCGGAGCCAAAGTCAATCCTGGCCCGAAGGTAGACAAAGTGGGTCAACCACCGAGAAGTCTACCCGGAGTGAGAACCCGATTTTAGCTCTGCAGGGAACACGATCGAGCCCCGAGAGGCGACCGGGGCCGAGAGCCTGCTTAATGCTCGGGAAGCCCGAGCAGAAGCCTGACCAGTAGCGACTGTCAAAGCAGGACACTCGTGAGCGGGTACCAACCTGGCGAAGCGCTGCCCGCCCCACCTAGCCCATGAACCTGGTAATCACCAGGCAGCCCTACCAGACTAACCCGGGGGGGCTAGCAGGCTAGCCATGCAAGGTGTGCCGAACGGCTGAACCGTCCTAGCGGAACAATTGCTGGTCGAACCGCACTCAGTTAAGACCGCTCACGGTACACGACGACCTCGTGAGCTGGGACCAACCTGGCGACGCTCGCGCCGCCCACCTACCTGTGAAGGCTGGTGAAGCATGCAGCACGAGCCAGATTGACACCGCGCGGCGAGCATGCTAGCCATGCGGGGAGCAGGGATCAGTGAGCATAAACGACACCCGGCGCACCGAGGAAGCCACCTCAGGGCTGGACTAATCAGGCCCCGAGACCGTACCACGGCAGCGCGGTCCCAGAGTCCGAGGACTCCCAAACACGAGCGCTGGTGTGGTCGGTGCGGCGATGGATCCGCGGCCCGAGAAAACCCGGCGTCACCATAGCCCACACACCGCCACCGGACGTAACTGCAGAGCGCCCAATCCCACAGGAGAGAGCAGCAGACCACGCTAGCCTAGCCTGCACCGATAAATCCCCGCGCTATCAGGCGAGCAAGCGCCGGCCGCGTGCTAGCCGGGCGGGCCCCCGAGGGAGCCGGGCGACTAGCACACTAAGAAGCAACCCGAAGGCTGCGAACCGAATGTTCTGCACCTCCGCCCGCCAAATCCCCCATGGAAAAGGCAGAGCAAACCGCGCTAGCCTGCACCGTAGAAGCCCCTAGGGCTAGCCCAGGCGAGCCAGCGGCCTGTAGCGATGTCGACGTCGGACTCCCGATAGATAAAAGCCCTACGAACACGCCAGAAGTAGCCGGAAAGCTACAACTCCAGGTCTCCCAAAGAGCGGGCCGCGCTTGGCAGAACCCCTCGACCGGAAAAGCCCGAACACCACCCCCCCCCCCCTTTCCCTTAGCGAAACCTAAACAGGGAAACTGTGTTCAATGGCACCCATTGAAAACAGAAAGCCCACCGCAAACACAAGCACCCACGGAGCTAGCAGCGGAAGCAAGACCCGTAAGAACGCACGAGAAAGAGGTCGCGGACGGCAGCGCAAAGACCTGAAAGTGTGGTGACGCGATGCCCGATGGGGCTCGCGGCCGAACTAAACGAGCGATGAAACAAGGCTTGCCGCGGTACGACCCCGGCCCCGCCAACGTCGGAGACAAAGATACCGTCGCGGTAACAAGTCACACACGGGAAAGAATTTCCAAAGTCAGTTGTCACATATTTTATTTAAAATACCAAGCATAAGAATGAAATAATAGACACACTCACCCAAAGAATGTTTTTTTTGGATATGGCAACTACAAGAAAAAGAAACAGGCTCACAAAAATCATGGCATCCAAAGCACGCAACACTTGCGGCAATGCTGCCTTTGTTTACCTGTTTTCTTTCCCGCTACAACAGATCACATTGACCGCATCGCGACAAAGTATCCAGCAATAAAACTCTCCTACGGCCGTAAAAGTTCGCCGTTCTTTCCGTCCAAATAGTAGCGTAATAAATCCATCGATATCCAGTACTCTATCCAATGTATTGGGTATAGTGTAGAGTATGCCGTTAGAGCACACAGTCTAGTACAATATCTCATATGCATTTTGTCTGCTAATAACAGAGCTGCGATGTTAAACAACACGCGTCCATTTGGTATGGCGGCCCAAACGGAATTGAGGAAGAGTATGGCCTACAAGGTTGTGACTGGTGTCACTGTTGCAGACCATTTTCCCTCTTTCTTAGGGGGTGCTAAATAGGTTATTTTGGCATGCCACTTCTCCGAAGTTGGAATGCAATCTATTTCAGTCACATTGGGGTAAAGAAGCACAGGCCTCAGTGTAATGATTTACAAGTTTTCGTGAATATATCCAGCATTTTACTTAGGTATAACTGTTTGTTGGGCTCATTTGGTAGAACTTCGTACAAAAACTAGCAGATAGCGGGACTTGGGCGGGTAACCGGGACGGTAACTGAGTCTAGGCAAGGATTTATGATTTGTATCCTCATGTCTTGGCATCGGGCTAGGAACGGGGCTTGGAATATCAGAGTTGCATGTTTATTTTCTTTGTGACTTGAACAATTTTCAAATTCCATGGTGGCATAGCTTAACATTGAGGTTTGTGTGCCGTTTGTGACCGTGTACTCTCTAGCGAGGTTGTGTTGATACACTTGACCAATGTCGCTTCCGGCACAAAAGAGAAATGGAGTCAACACGCATTTGCCAGTCGGTAATATTGTTTCCCGCGCAAAGGATTATGGGGGGGGCGGCTTTCCGAGCTCCTGTGCCAAGGACATGACAAAATAGCGTTTGAAGGCATGCGATGACCAAAAACCATGTGAACATGCATAATGTACCCATAGGGTGTTTTGAGTAATCCCACAAGGCCTTACAAATTTGCCATGTTCGATACCAGGGGGGCCCGGCCAAGATAGCGTCGTTTTGCCGTTCCTATAGGTTAGCATGTAATCACGAAAACTTGACAATATTCTAACAGTCGAAAATTTTTTGATATCATATTTTCCACGCAAATCCGTTGGAGTTGAAATCAACTCCATCTAAGTATTTTTTTTGGTATGACACTAACGTACAACAGGATCCATTTTGAACAAGGCTCGCTTGACCTTATGTTCAATCGCAGGGTCGCCGTTATTTATAGCTGCGAGACATGTACCAGGCCCGTACCAGGTAGCCTATGCACCAACGTGGATTATTCGTTGACCGGCATGTAGCACCTCGCATGTGCTGTCTTAAAAACGATTTGATGATAGTTTTTCAAGCACAATTATGCACACCGTCTAAAGCAAGGCAATTTAAACGGTCCCCGCCCGTCCTACGGGAATTCCCACTCGCCACTCACTGGATCTATTATAAACCGTGCACAGTGACGTTTTCAAATTTCGGTCACTGTTCAGTCTCGTCCAATGATTCGTTCGGCAGTTTTGCGCTATACTCTTGGCCGCCACGCCTGGTCTACTCGCTATAATGTAATAAATGCATGTAGTACTTAGGGATAAAAAGTGTTCAGCAAAGTTTAAGAACCCACCAGACCTATTTCATCAGTGATCATGCAAAAATTCCTAAGTACTAGCCCTTTGTGGCCTAAAATGAGTTTAAAAAGTCAGGGTTTTAATGTGTTAAGAAAAGGAGTTTATTAGATCACATGACCTTATTGAAGTGAATTTCTCAAAACTAGTGCATCCTGATTTTGTACTCAATTACCCGCTCGTGAATGTACCATGGCAGAGTGTGTCTTTGTCATCTAAGTCCAAGAATGGCTATGGCAGATCATATATAACCAACTTTTAAATATAGCCTTTCACTCAGCAATATGAACTCTAACGGCACCAAACAACTTTGCTCCTAGACACACATTGCCAGATGCACACTCGTAAGGCACGAGTGAACTAAATATTTGCCATCATCACAACCAGTTCTATAAGCCATCTATATAGGAACAGTTGTGTGATCTTCAATATCGTACAGCGCACTGGCACATTTTCACAAAATATAAATTTCTTCAATTTCTCTCAATGATAGGCCATAGGCCATTGGAAGAAAGAGATATAGTTTACAACACATAAAAATAACATCCCCCAAAACAGATATGGACATTGATAATGAGGAGAAACATCCAGGTAATTGTAGGCCCAACTTTAAGTTTTTCCATAACTTTAATGAACCAGAGAAGCGCAAGGCGGACCCGACGAAAGACGCGGGGCAAAGAAGGCCTAACCCCAAAAAACGGGGGAGAGGGACCCCGTAGAGAGGGGGGTCGATCAAGAAACCACAGAAGAACCCCACGGAGCGAGGCCCGGGGGAGACATAAAGGTTGAGAGACTGAATGAAGGCTAAAGGCCCCAGCCAGTGGGGGCTGAGAGATAAGTCCGAACCTGACCCGGAGGAAGAATCTACAAGGAGAAGGAAATCTCCGAGCTAATCCAGTCGGGAAAGGGACCCGAAAAGAGTAATAAAGGCGAGGGCTAGACCGACGCCGCACCCAAAGGATTGGGGGCTCCGCCAAGAAACTCTCCGATAGAACTCAGACCCCAAGAGGGAACTAGATTTCGGGGCAGAACGGACGCCTTGCAGGAGTCAATGGAACGAATCAACGTCACGAGGACGAACAGAACAACCTAGGCTGTGTAGAAGACTGAGCTAGTCGACCGAAAAATCCAGACAACGGACGATCGGAGACAGCCAACAAAGCCTCAAAATAAGGCGAAAAAGTCCCACCTCAGACGGTCACAGCCAGGAGATGGAGATTCAGGCCTCGAATCGGATGGAGACAGAACCACCGAGGAAAGAACGTGGCAGACCTCCGCCAAATACGGAGCCGCGGCCCAGAACGGGCAACCGAAGAGCAGTCAAAGGCTAGATAATGATAAACTAGCCAATTCCCCCATGATAGGCCAGAGTTCAATTCCTGGCACGAAAGGTAGACGAAGTGGGTAAACCACCGAGAAGTCTACCAGAGGGGAGAACCCAGAGGTTAGCTCTGCAGGAAACACGAGTCGAGCCCCGAAATGCGACCCGAGCCGAGAGCCACTGAAATGCGCGGGAAGCCCGAGCAGAGAAACGCCCTAACCAGTGGAGACTGCAAGAAGGCCGAGTGAGCGGTACCAACCTGGCGAAGCGCTGCGCGCCCCAGTGAAGCCAGTGAAGGCCTGGTGAAGCATTGCAGCACGAGCCAGATTAATCGCGGGGATAGCAGGCCTCCAGCCATGCAGGGTGTGCCGTAACGGCTGAACGGTAGCTAGCGGGAACCAGTGATGGTAGAACCGCACCAGTAACCGCGCACGGTACCGAGTGAGCGGGGACAAACCGTGGCGATAGCGCTGCGCGCCCCACTAGCCAGGGAAGCCTGGTGAAGATGCAGCACAGAGCCAGATTGACACCGCGCGGCTAGCAGTGGCTAGCATGCGGGGAGGCTAGGGAGCAGTGAGCATAACGACACCGCGGCACCAGAGGAAACACCAGGGTGGACGATCAAGCCCGAGGACCGGTACCAACGGAGCACGGCACAGGGTCCGAGGATCCCCTAAAAACACGAGCGCTGGTGTAGGCTTGCTGGCGATGGATAGGCCCGAGAAAACCCGGGCGTCACCATAGCAAACACACCGCCACCGGACGTACGGCAGCCGCCAAATCACCTAGGGAAAGGGCAGAGCTGACCACGCTAGCCTGCACCGATAAAGCAAAGAGCTAAATCGGCGAGCCAGCGCCGGCCGCTGCTAGCCATGTTGGGCCCCCGAAGGAGCCGGCCAATTTAATACTAGCACGCGATGAGCACCGAAGGCTGCCGACCGGAATGTCTGCAGTCCGCCCAAATCCCCCAAGGGAAAAAGCAGAGCAGACCGCGCTAGTCTGCACCGGAGAAGCCCTAGGCTATACCAGGCGAGCCAGCGGCGTGCTGAGGAGACGGTCGTACTCCCGAAGAGAAAAGCCCTATAACACGCCATGAAGTAGCCGAATCTACACATCCAGGTGCTCCCAAAGCAGCGGGGCGGCCTTGGAAGAACCTCGGACCGACCCCAACACCACCGCCCCCCCCTTCCTTAGCGAAACATAAAAGGGAAACTGTGTTTCAATGGGAACCATTGAAACCGAAAGGCCACCGCAAAAGAACCAGCACCAAACGGAGCGACACGAAGCAGACCGTAATGACGCACTGAGAAAGAGGTCGCGTGACGCAAAGCGCAAAAGACGCTGAAAAGTGGGGTGAAGCGATCCAGATGGGCGCGCGTGCCGGACTGAAAACGCGCGATGTAAAACAAAGGCGTGCCGCGGTAAGACCCGGCCGCCAACGCGCGAAACAAAGATACCGTCGCGGTAACAAAGTCCACACGGTAAAAAGAATTTTCCCAAAGTCAGTTTTCACACATATTTTATTCCAAATACAACAAGCCTAAGAATCAAAGAATAGCACGCCACTCACCCAATAGCTGATTTTATTGATAGTATGGCAACTACGAAAAAGAAACAGGCTCACAAAAAGCAAGGCAGCCAAAGCACGCAACACGTGTGGTAATGGCTGCCTTTGTTTACCTTTTTTTCCCGCTACCCACAGATCCCATGACCGCATCGGCGACAAAAAAAGGATACACAATAAAAGCTCTCCGACGGGCGTAAAAGTCGCCGTTTTTTCCGTCCAAATAGGATGCGTATACATCCAGTAAAATCCAGTTAATATACCAGATAGTATTGGTATAGTAGTAGAGTTTCCGTTTGAGACGACAACATTCCAGTATCAAATATCTCCGATAATTTGGCTGCTAATACAAGCTGCCGATTTACACGCGTCCTTTGGTATGGCGGCCAAAACGGAATTGAAGAAGAGTAATGCCGACAAGGTGTGACCTGGGGTCACGGTTGAGACCATTTTCTCTTTCTTAGGTGTGCTAAATAGGTATTTTGGGGCATTCCATTCTCAGAAGGGAAATGCATATATTTCAGGTCAACTTGGTGTAAAGGAAATCAGCTCAGTAATGATTAACAAGTTTTCAGTGATCTAATCGCATTTACCCTTATTGTATAACTTTTTGTTGCGTCATTTGGTAAGAACTCGAAAAAAAACTATCAGAATAGGCGGTAACTTGGGTGGGTAACCGGGGACGGTAACTTGAGTCTAGGAAGGATGTTATGATTTGTATCATCATGTCTAGGCAACGGGCTAGGAACGGGGCTTGGAATATCAGAGTTGCATTTTTATTTTCTTGGACTTACAAATTTCAAATTTTATGTTTTTTTGACTTTTTTTAATGGTTTGTTTGTGCCTTTGTGACCCGTGTACCTCCTAAGGCGTAGCTGTGTTGATACACTTTACCGATGTTAACCTTCCCGCGTACAAGAAGAAATGGATTCAACACGCATTGCCCAGTCGTAATATTGGTTCCGCTCAAAGATTATGGGGGCAGGCTTCCGAGCTGCTGTTGGCCAAGGACAATGACAAAAGAGCTTTTTAAGGCTTGCGATGACAATAAACATGTGAACATTGCATAATGTTAACCAGAGGGTGTTTTGAATTAATCCCACATGCATTACAAATTTGCCAATGTGTCTAATACCAGGGGGGGCCGGCCAAGATAGCGTCGTTTTTTTTTTTTTGCCGTTCCCAATAGGTTTCGCATGTATCACTATAACTTGACAAATATTCCAAAGGATCCGAAAATAAATGTTTGATATCAAATATTTTTCCACTAAAAAAATCCGTGGGTTGAGAATCAACTCCATTCTAAGTATCTTTTGGTATGAATAACGGTACACAACAGGATCCATTTTGCACTAGGCTCCGGCTTGACCTATGTTCAATCGCAGGCAACCGTTATTTATAGCTGCGGACCATTTACCAGGCCCGGTACCAGGTAGCCCATGCACCACCGTGGATTGATTCGTGACCTGCATGTCGCACCTCTCATGTGCGGTCTTTAAAACCGATTTAGCTAGTTTTGCAGCACAATTATGCACCACCGTCGAAAGCAAGGCAATCTTTAAACGGTCGGCCGCTCCGTACGGGGGAAAAATTCCATCGCCACTCACTGATCATTATTAACGTGCCCAGTGACTTCAAATTGGTCCAATGTTTCGGCTCGTCCAATGACTAGTGCGGCAGTTTTGCGCTATGGCTTGGCCGCCACGCCTGGTCTATACTATAATGTAATAAATTGCATGTCAGTACTTAGGAAAAAAGTGTTCAAGAAGTTAAGAACCACAAGACATTCAGATCATGCTAAAAAATTTCCCCCTAAGTACTAGCCACCTTGTGGTAAAACTGAGGTAAAAAGTCAGGGTTTTAATGTGGTGAGAAAAGGAATTTTAGTAGGATCACATGACCTTATTGAAGTGAAATTCTCAAAACCGGTTGCATCCTGGGATGACTCAATAACGCTCTGATGTAACCATGGCAGAGTGTGTGCTTTGTAATAGATTTCCAAGAATGGCTATGGCAGATCATATATAACCAACTTTTAAATATTACCTTCAACTCAGCAAGATGAGACTGTAACTGCACCAAAACAAAATTTAGCTCCTAGAACACAAACATTGCCAGATGCACACTCAGTAAGGCACGAGTGACTTAAAATATTTGCAGCTGCAAAACCCAGTTCTATATCATCTAATATAGACAGGTTGTGTGAATTTAAAGATGCTTTAAGCGGCACTGGCACATTTTCACCAAAATAGAAATTTCTTCAATTTGCTATCAAATGATAGTCTAGGCCATTGGAGAACAGAGTATCGTTTCACATAAAAATAACATCACCCCAAAACAGCTAGGACATTGATTGAGGATAAAGACATCCGGTAATTTGTAGGCCAACTTAAGTTTTCCAGAACTTAATCAACAAATGGGTAATTACATGAAATTTTTGGACTCGCACTCACTGATATTAAACCACAAAGGTTATTAGACCGCTCCAAGACAGTGTTGGCATAGCGTGGGAAACATGCATACGGCGTGCGTGTTCTTGTGCTTAAACGCCATTTTCGTCGTCTGCGAATTTAAACGTCGCCGTGGCAAAGTTAAATTATATAAAATCGTTTCGTTTACCCATAAGGAAGCTGAGTTGGTCTTAATCATTCGGGTGAGGGCTTTGTATATAAAAGCCTTACAACCATGCAAAAATATCGATTTTGAAAAACTGAGGGCGCAACTCTTTCAAAGTGCCCGTGTTCTTTAAGGCATAATATATACTTTGTTCGGCGGGTTGAAACTAACCGGTGGAGTCGACGATAGATTGGTCTAAGACAGATCGCTCTGGAGGAGTGGTGTGTTCTGGAATTGTTCTGGGAGGACTCTGTTGGAGTGTTGTTACCTTTGGGGGCGAGGGACCTCCTGGAGGGTCTCCTTCCATTTGGATACATTAGGGTTTAGAGGTCTTGAAATATTGTCCCAGGGGGAGCATGGTTGGTTCTGGAAAAAGAAAAAAAGATGTTTACTACATACATGTTATCAGAAGCTCTCAGGTCGCAATAATACTGTGTTGATTAAAAAGTACCACCCAAATTCGACCAAGCAAAACAATTCTCATTACCTGTACAGCCCAGTATCAAAGCATCAGAAGTAGCCTTTCATCAAGGCGTTATACGCTTATTTTTTATTTGCTACAGTGTTAATCCTGTCAGGGGGGCAGGACACCCAAGTTAATGCACTAAAGTTGGGGGAAGGGGTTTATTTGGGTGCCTGTAGAAACATATAGGAAATATCGGCTAAAAGTTCGGTTTTTTTGGGGTGACCATTTTTTTAAACCAGATATCGCCCAGTGCTGAAATTTGGCACAGTGAGAAGAAGAAGCAATTTAAGGAGGATTATCGGGCGCTCACCAGGTGAGCACCAACTTAGAATTTTTAGAAAAACACCTGATATTTGAATTTCGCGCGTTTTCCCAAAATCACCTCAAACTGACAAAGCAATTTAAAATTTTTGCCGTTGCTACTCTCCGTCTACTCATGTTTACAAACAGCGCTAACACAATTCAACAAAGTCAAGAGCAATTGTATCGTTGGTAATTTCAGCGGTGATCAGAGACTGGAATCCCAAGTGACGACACGGCTCTTTTGTGGATCAGAGTTCTGCACGGGTGTTTATTTATTTATAACAATTGGCTATATAGCCAGGACAAGCCCAATAGTGACCAAAGCATAAATTAAAGGGCTGCCCATAAAAAACACACAAAAATAAGAAGGCAGCCCTAAACCAAAAGTGAAAAGGAATGTCGGAGGGAAAAAGCAAAAAAAAGGGGACCAGACGAAAGGAGAAAATAAAAAAAAATCTAAAAAAAGACCTATGAGTACATGATATGGAGGCTAACAGCGGCTTTAAAGGCTTTTAGGGAGGTGCAACTTTACAACCTCCTCGGGCAGGTAGTTCCAGAATTGGGGGAGCAAATGCATAAAAGACCTGTTATAGCGAAGCCTGGGGCTATGAGATTAAGTACATAGGAATCGCGGGTTTTTTTCCGATGCAAAAACCTGGTCGGGGAAAAAAGTTTTAAAATACTTCCCTTACCGACCTCCTATTGGTAGATTCATTCCCTGGGTGTTATTATCACGAATATATATTATTACGGACAAAATAAAGGGCAATAATGAGGAATTATGAAACAGTTTTCTACAAAGTTTTTTTGATGTAGAATTGTAATAAGGCAAATTTTAGTATACTTCAGTGCTTTCATTTTCTTTCATTTTCGGCCAGTTATTTACTCCACACATCCTCGTTAAGTACACTGACCATAACTGCACATCCGTTAAATAAGAATCGTGACATTTGTAATGGATTTGTAAAGTCAAGAGGTGAGTAAATTGCCAGTTTTTAAAAAAATGCGTATGGACCCCTTCACACTAAGTTTTGTATTAATGCTATGCTCTGACCTAGTACACGACCCCAACCCAATCTTGAGTTGCGGCAGAGGTGTTTTACGGCGATCAACTGTGACCGTGTGCATTGACGGGGGCATGGAATGTAGAGAATTCGATTCAAATGTTCTCCCGTTGCCGGCAGAGCTACCCAAAGCAATGTTTCAATCTACGATCAAGAAAAACTTGCAAGAATTCTCGATACTTGGCCTAAATGGACATTAAATATAGCTGGCCGGATAGCCTGGGCCGTCGGCGATGTATGTGTTTGTGTGTGTGGAGAGCGTGCCATTGACAGAGGCTAGCCCGAGGTTGCTCCTACATCATCCGCTAGCCTACGATATCCCATTGTATTTTGCGTTTAGGAGAACACGGGCAATGTAATTTTAGTAGTATGGAATTGCAATACGTGGTTATCAATCTGTGTGAAATTTTTCCACACATACCAATCAATTTGTCATTGGGGGAGTTTTGCAATGCGATGGCAGGGCGTGTGTGGTGTGTAACAAGACCCCCATGACAGTGACACTGACAGTGTAGTCTGTCGTGCTTGCTGAGCCTGCCATGATAATACGTTCGTACCCGGCAATCTGACATGTCACTTCATCTTCTGCTTGTAATTATGTTTCTAATGCTTGCGCCACTGCCCCTGACATATTTGTAGGAACTTGGGAGTAATTTGTTTTTAAACTTTTTTCATTTGAGTAATTTACTACCATTTTGTGCATTCAACAGACTGTGCTGCACCGATATCAACAAACCATTCACGGGGCTGGCACTTGTGTCCCACGAGCTTTAGAACGCATGCGCAAAAGTTCAGGATAGATGTTGGTTTGTGTTGCCGCCCGGTCGTCTCAACCCCGTTACTCATACGAAATACTCCCACCCCCCTGATCCCCTGTTTACGATGTGGTATAGCGCCCTCTCCTTTGGAATCTCTTCCGCATCGCCTTTCCGCATTATTTGTGTTTTGTTTTCCTTCAATTTTTCAGGATAAATCTTCCAAACTTTCCTAGGAACTGATTGGCATACAATACAAGGGTGCGTTGGAATTACCACGGTTAAACAAATGTGATATTACCGTCTAGCAGCATTGTTAAATCCTAACTGCCGGGGGCATTCCAATTGTGGTTAAAGGAAAGGGTTTGGTTTGACAGATAATGTTGGCACAACATTAAAGGTGCGTTGTTCCGATCGTCTTTGGGACCCCCCCTGATTTACACCCGGAAGTAGTATCTATTTTTGATATCAATATGAAAGGCCGTATTTTTCTCATTGTCGTCCTGAAATTTTGAGCCCTTGAATCCATTCATTTCCCCAGATATAAACAAAAAACCCAAAAACCGCGTTTTAGAGTGTAAACCCCTTTATTAGCACAGTATTGAATAGGGAATTTGAAACATGGCTTATTGGTCTACCATAAAACTGCAAGTTTGTGTATCCTTCCCACGTTACTTGATGGTGTGTATGTGCAAGTGCCAGCTCTCAATCAAAGTAGAGACCCCAATACACATAAATCGGAACAACCACCTTTAATTAGTAGGTCCCTCCCATATGATGGACCACATACATCTTTAGTATTGACACCTATTCTGACAGAAATATGACATTTGCGCAAAGTGCCTCCTTCCCGCTGGGCTGAGCTTTGCCCTCGCACGCACCTCCGGCGGATCCTGACAATTTAGGTGTCTTTTGACAAAGACTACATCAAATCTTCCGTCCTCATGGTTCAATACTGTGCTGTTTGACATGTGCGCTTTACCACCCAACAACTGCACAATAGGCAAATATTGGGACACTCGAACATGCAACACTGTTAAAAATACCACCATTTTTAAGTTTGAAACATCTTTTTAGTCCGATTTTAACATAATAATAATAACATTGATGTTTTTCTGGTTTGATGACACAAAATATTGCATTCACAAAGAAATATCAGGCGAGTCGTAGACAATACGTTCTGTTACCAACCGCAAGCCATCCAATATTATATTAAAATGCACACTCCGACATGGGTTAATTTACTGCCCATTATTCTTCATTATTAATGTTTGTGAAACCAAGTGTGGGAAAATATCGGATCCCCAAACATAATAATGATAAATTGTATGATTTTTTTTTCGCCAATCTTTATTGGTCTCGCAATGAGTTTTAAAATATTGTGCTAGACTGCGTCTCGCTCAATATTTTTGCAACTCATAGCTCGACCAATAAATATGGGCTCAATCAATCCAATTTTATATCAATAATGGGCTGGAAATTAGAGATTAACCGATATTTGTATCGGACATAGGATTGGGGGTCGATTTTGCAAAATCGGCAGAGAATCGGATCGGCAAAAATATATCAGAGCCTGTCGATTCTCAGCCGATGTACTGAATGAAAGAAAGGGATGAAGTAAAATGGGTGTTTTTCCAGTAAGTAGAAACACAAGACGAGAGCTGCTCAAAAAGTTAACCTTATCCTCCAAAATTCCTCATTGGAACTTGTAGCAAATGTGAACCACATTTTTTATTAATTACAATCGTTGTCGCCAATTTCTGAGTTCAAAAAATTGAACCCTGTGCGATCTTTAGTATATGGGGCAAATCATCGGATCGTATCGTGGATCGGCCGATACTATGAAAACAATATTGGCCATCGGATCAGCAGAGGAAACCCTGGATCGGTTAATCTCTACTGGAAATGTTTTTGAAACACAACGCAGTATGATGTTTTTAAATAGCGTATTACGCAGTACTTCATGCACCATTTTCAGTAAATGCACCGTCCTTTATGCCATTGGTATGCTCTGTGAGCATCATAACATCATCAAACATTTGGGGTGAAGAGCTGATTTTCTGTTTGAACCCAAACGATGGTGGCCAGGCCTCATTTAATACAGCAACTCACCTAAATGAATAAACATAGATTAACACAGGATGCAAACCACAAACCGATTTGGGCACTTTGATGTGTGCCAGTTGTGGTGTTGCCAAGGCACATTTATGAATTCGTCCTAGTCTGTTATGTGTCGCCTGTCGTCGCGGTTTGCGAATGATAGGCCTCATGACCTTTGAACTTGATATTTGACCTCATAACAAATGAGGGTTTACATGCAATATCCATAAACCAAGTTTGGTTCCAATTGAACTCAAACTTTTCAATTGAGGTCAATTTTACATTTTCAGTCTATCTTACAACTTGACCTCACATGACCTTTGACATTGCAATGTGACTTTGACCTCATGAACAATGAGGGATCCCCACAGATTTCTATTTATAACACTAGATAGCGTACGCCCGTGATGTTGAAGAATAGGCGGCCACCGTAACCCGTTGTTTGACAATTATAAATATTCATTACGGTTTCATCCATTCGAAATGCGCCCGTGTACGCGCATGCGCCGTAACTGTTGGCCTGGGGGAAACGGTACATCGTTCTCTGCAACGAGGAATATATATGAATAAAATTGGTATAGTACACCAGCTATGTAATCAGGGAAAATTATGAATAAAATTGGTTTTACACCCACGCTATGGAAATAAGAGTACGCACTGCGGGGGGAAAAGTGGTTACGGCTTTTGCGCTGGCGTTCACTATCTAGTGTTATAAGAAAATCGGTGGGGATCCTCACTGTTTGCACTACGGACTCAAGTTTGAGTATACTCAATCACAGTATGTGGATATTACAGGCAATGGAAACCCTTTTTCACCTCAACAGACATCAACAACAGACACCAACAACAACAGTGGACAAGTGATCCCTATGTGTCTTTGCCTTAAGGTTGGCGACACAAAAATATTTAAAAATAATGCAATAGAAATACAGGGTTTGCAGTCTCATTTATGGGTTCATAAATAATGTATTCTCAGGCAGAAAAATAACAGACTCCACTGCACCTCACCCATTATTATTTGAAAGTTTTTCTGACCTCCGACACATTATTTGCCCATAATATTGAAACAGCACTCTCCTCTATATCCCTCTTTTCAGAAGAAATTCAAGAAATTATCTCCACAATTAGAGAATTTCTGCATTGGTAACATGTGTCATATCATGAACTCTCTTTACCATGGACTAAAATATCAACGAGACCCGCATATTCTTCCCGAAACGGCGTAACCAAATGAGGTGCCCAAAAGTATTATAATGGAGCATACATCACTCATTAACATAGTTTTGGCACCACCGAATATTTGGTTTAATTTATTCGTTTTGGAAAGTCACCTGCATATTTATGATGACCGCTAGTATGTTACTTTCGTCACACTTAGTGAGTGACAACAAACCAACAACCACTGATGCCACATGCTATCTCAAGGACTCAAATATCTCTTTCCTAAGCAAAAAACAGGGGGGTCCCGTGGGAGAACTTTTTGTGCATTAGGGAATGCAGAATCTTTTTAGAGTCATGGTTTCTTCAATCGATGGTTTCGCATAATTATTGCAGAAAAATCGGCGATCAGACAATTGAACCTGGGGAATGCAACACTGATACATAACGTGTAACCGCACAGTTTTTATATGCGGTGCTTGCGCCTCAACATGACGACACGCGAGTGCTTAAGCAGCAACAACCACGCGCGCTGTGTGTGAAGAAAACTGTTACGGCCTTTGGCTATTCCATATACAAACCAATACAACGCGATTCCCCTCTTGGTTTATATTCATTCTAGCTCATTGCTCTTTACCCATTATTGGCATCTTGAGGTGATGGCGTTAGTAGCAATCTCTCCTTCCTGACACCTCTTTCAAGGCAGGGGGTATCTCTACAATGCCTGGCTGTGAGGCCAATTGTCCATGGCTTTCTTCAGATACTGGAGGCATTTCCCAGATCATCTGGGGAAAGAATTGAAGAAAGGGTGTTTAACGGGTCACTACCACCCATCTGCGTCTTGACCCACCACTCACCTCATCAAACCCAAGATTTAATGAAAAGATAGAATTTGTTGTTTCTTGGGCCTATCTAATATCGTTTCACAACAATTGGAGGGAGTCCTATATGGGTGTTCCGTAAA
>JAMKCH010037046.1:0-17245 GCA_023653785.1 Ophioderma brevispina
AACTTATTTCCCATAGATTCCCAAAGATCTGGAGGAAAGCACATGTCATGGCACTCCTAAAGCCTGGGAAAGATCCATATAATCCCAAGAGCTTAAAGGCCAATATCACTCCACAGCCATGCCTACAATTTCTTTGAACATCTCCTGCTCAACTGTATTGCACGTGTTGTAGACGAACACCTCATACCAGAACAAACAGGTTTCTGGCCAGGCAAATCAACAACAAGCTGAGTACTCAACCTAACTCAACACACTGAGGGTGGTTTTGAGAAGGTTTGGTAACCGGAGTTGTGTTCAACGATCTTACAGCACCTTATGACACTATTAATCACAGATGGTTACTCCATAAGATTTTGAAACTCACCAAGGACATCTGCTTGACTGAGCTCATTGTTTGCAAACAGGATGTTCTTTGTTCAGCTTGGAGCGAAGAAGAGTCAGTGGCGTAGGCTCAAGAATGGACTACCCCACTGACACTGCTAGCGAAGTCAGCGAAGTTAGCTTGGTAGGGTTAGAGGCACCTGAGCCCTGAGATAATCAGTGACATTGAGATGACCAACATCTACCCGCGTGGACATACAATAGTTGGTGGCTCGAGTGTATCCCCATATGATACAGTATAAGTGGCTACTGGACCAAATGCTGAACCTTTCCTTTATCCTTGTAGGCTCGTAGTTTTAGGCTTTTTAGACCATCGACAGATTCAGCGAATTGGGCGGATGAGATTCTGCAACGTTTTGTTATCTATTGCATACTATCTTCTCTCCATTCCATCTGAGTATGTCCATTGCATCCAGTATCATCTCCAGCCATCTCTACATTTTCTTGGCACTGGATACAGATGAGCCTCGACGAGAGAGTGAGGTCGACGCTGCACAACTTTCCCTCACTTTAAACCAACCCATGCGCAATTCTTTTTGAGGATTTTTACACTTTGAAGTCCTGTGGCGATGGGTGAGCGACCTGCACACAGGTGGCTCAGGCCATTGGGTTGCTTTTTACTGAAATAAAGCAGCAGTGGAACTCGGCAGCACCCTGAGTGACTGAGCAGCCCTCTACAGGATCATTCTGCTCACCTCCGTAGCATGAGGAAGGAGCTGGAAAACTGGCCTAAACATGGCTGCTTCACATTGGTTCTGATCATCAGTCATGATGGAGTTATTGGACCACATGGTGTGAATAAAATGTAACAGAAATAACTTCTGCTACTGAGGACTTGGTGCCGAACATGACTACTCATTACCAATAATACAGTCTTCTCAACTTCCAACCGCACGTCCTAAACACTGGTACCTGATTTATAATGTATTGTCAGGGGAGACAGGCACGACGTTCGTGTGACAAAGGCTATACGTGGGACTGAGTGCTGAACTGAGCATCGACTTATTTTTGTCTAAACTCGACATCCGTAACACAACTTCCCGACGTCCTCAGGGCAAGAACTGCCAAACGGATTTGTCTCAGTTTGAGATGCTTCCGCCAGTACTTTGCCTACACCCGGACATCGTTCTGGAAACCTTGGTGCTTGTGCTGGAAAATGTTTAAGATGTCTGGGCATCTCTGCAGAGATATGACATACCTACAGCACAGACATACTGATACACCAAAGCATTGCGCCGCCCACATCACATACTCATACTGTCTTATCTGACTTTAACTTTTTTGAGATATTTTGCATATGGGTTCTATCATGCCACACAGTTACAACTCTTTGAAAGTGACCTAATTGGTGAGATATTAAGAATTTCGCGATATCGCGATTTCACATACGTCTTATGTTTCATTTACACGTAAGTTCATAGGCGTATAATTAATGTTGTTCGTAAAACAGGCTGTTACGCTTTTCACAGACAGATCTATGTGCGTCGTATCTGCCGCGTGCGTGAACATGACTTGTTTCACATAGAGATCTTTCTGAATGCATTGAAATATAAGATGAAATTAGCGCGTATGTCAAAAGACGCCTTTTTTGCTCATTTCCTACAGACGTATGACTTTGACAGCTTTATATCAGGAATACAATTGCACTTTCAAACTCAGCAAGGTTAAAAACTTAAACTTCAAATGTTGTCTTCAAATGGAAATTAAATGTAATTATGTAATGTTTAATTCCCTAGTACAAACATGAAATTCCCGGTAGAATTACAATGGCGATTTTCTGAAAACGGCATTTCGTCAGATAAGCATTAATGTGATTTGGGCGACGATTGGTTTTATGAGAAAAACGTTGAAATTCAGGTACTTCTTGCTAAGAATACACTTCACAGGAAAGCTAAATGACAAAAGCTCACCATCAAAGAAAGCAGACTTCTGTAATATCCGGAGAACATTCCCAGAACTTAGATAATGAAAGAGTACCGGTCTAGAAAAACACAGGGATCAGATGCATGCTGACATGACAAATGCACAATTGGTTCTATGATCGACTCAAGGTCAGTCTTTGCCCTCAAACCAACTGGGACTTCACCTCTTCCCAGTGATATGGCACTACACTACTTACTGGGCAAAGAGGAATCCCTGGGAGATGAGTTCAGATCATTTCATGCGGTCCTCACTTCTTCTCCTTAACGTGTCCAAACACTGGTTTCTCAAATATGATCCCGCCAGAGATGGGTACACGTCTTGCTGCTTCACTGATTCCGCAAGGTCCTGTTTGTGCATTGTTGTGCTCCAGCATGGCAGACCAAGAGATTTTCCATTGTCTGTGGCGCTTTTCTACATACGCACCTGGGGGTAGTATCCTGATCTCCTTCCAGATAGCCCCCCTTCTGCAAGGAAACCTAGATCGGCCCAGTTCTGGTCTCAATCTGTTGCGGCATCGCCATGCAGCCCATGAGGAGTCATTCCAAGTGGGAGATGCTCACCAGTTCAATACCGATAGATGTTACTCTGGTTTGATGACAAGGTCTTTCTTGCCACAAGGCGACTCCCTTGACCCTCCGTAATACTGTTCAGAGTTGGAACTTTGCTTTTAAACCTCTCTGGATTTAAGGCGTGTTGGCAGCAGGTATCTGTCCAGTCATAGGGTGCTGCACATTAGATACTTGGCACGTACTCTCTTGCATTCCGATGTTCTTTGTTGGTAGCATTCCTGCTTGATTTTAAAGTTTTTCCGTTGGTGTTGGACGGAGGCATCCTCTGATAAGATGGCAGGAGGTATTTAACGCTGAATCCCAGGCTTCTTGGCAGGGATTGAATCTTTCCCATACAGGGGAAGCATACTCTGCACATGAGTTGCACAGGGCAAGTGCCGTCGATCTGAGGTATTGGGCGAGCCCCCGTCTATCCAGTGAGTTTGTTCAAGATGTTATTGTGTGAACATACTTTACTCGTCGTCTCTCGATGTGGGTCGTATAAGCAGAGAGTGCGGTTTCCAAGGTAACCCTAGGTAGACAGGGTTATCAATGGCTTTCAGGGTGTTCCCTACCAGGTAACTTTAACTGAAGTTGGGCTTCACGGTTCGTAGATTTGAAAGCATACATCTGTGTCTTGGATGAAATTGCACGTAGGTGGTTTTCCTCATAATAAAGAATCAGTTCATCCAAAGCTTTGAGAGTCCTCTCAACAACTGTGAAGTCGGCATTTGTGCGCTAATTCAAGGTGCGTCTGCATACATACAACGACAGGTTCCTGCACTCCTAGGTTGGTCGTTGGTATAGATGTGGAAAGGAGAGTGCAATCACACCCCTTGTGGTTAGGACCAGTGTGCTTGAGCCTACGCCATCGGCTCTTCTTCGCTCCAAGCTTAACAAAGAACATCCTTTTGCCAGCAATCCTCGGATAAGCTCGGTCAACCGAATGTCCTTGGTAATTTACAGATCTTATGAGTAAGGCATCTGTGGATTTAACAGTGTCCCGTACGCGCTGATAGGTTCCGTCGACGAACACAGTCTCCGGTTACCATCCCTTCGAAACCATCCTCAATGTGAGTTAGGTTGAGTACCTTGGCTTTTTGTTGATTTCCGGCCGGAAACCTGCTTGTTTTGGTATGAAGTGTTTCATCTATCACATGTGCGCTTAACGATGGGCAGGAACGTTCAAGAGCTTGTGGTATGGCTGAGGAGTGATAATGGTCTATAGCTCCTGGGATTGGATGGATCTTCCTAGGCTTTAAAGAGTGTCCATACGATGTCTGTCCTCCGATCTTTGGGACCGTGGAAATCAAGGCAGCAATTGTATAGCTCAAGAACCCCCATTCCTGTGCTACTGGGTCGATGTTTAGTTGCTCAGTAGAGAGTTGTCAAGGCTACTGCTGTTCCTGGTTGAATTTTAAGCATCCCTATTCCCAATTCGTCATTTGAAGGGCGAGTGACACCAGGGTCACCACTATACCTCTTATGTCTAGTTTGATCTTGCTTTGGTTTCTTGCTGCACTTGCCATTTAAAACATGTTGGGGGCAACTTGGTTGGTGTGACATTTGGCTGCTGTGGAGTTTCTGTTGGATCCCCTCGAGCTTTCGATGGTAGACCATTGCTTTCTTTTGTATGGTCATATCGGTGGATTCAATAAGTATGCAGTTTGAATCTTTTACTGGGAGATCCTCTCCGAAACTTCCTCACCTTTAGCATTGTTTCAGCCGAAAAGGATCCTTCAAGACATGGTATATACTCTTGATCTTCTCTAGCACTATCCTTGGAAAGGCCTGGTATATATACCGTTCGTCCTAAACCTCTTGGGTATGAATCTCCGCACAGTCTTGTTCACTAGTTTGGCAATATTGTCATAGCTACATCGTTTGGAGCAATCCTCTTCACGTTCTATCCAGGTCATCAGTGAATCCTTGCCAGTCTGCTTTCTCGTAGTTAAACCGCGCTTAAAAGGCACTTTTGTTTGGTCTTACTGCAGCACTGACTTGGATACCGAATTGTGTCGATTTGAGTTTGTGGAACAAGATTCATGACAATCTTGCTACACAGGTTAGAGATGAGCAGATTATAACCCATCAAGATCAGGTTTGTAACCCTCTTCCTCGGGCAACTATGAAATGATGGCGGCAGCGTAGAGTCATGAAGGAAACGTAGATTTTGACTTTCTATCCATTCTTCGACACTCTGTCCGTCTTTGTTCGTTTCATTGTAACTCCATTGGGTACTATGGATGTTGAAGTCGCCAATGAGGAAGTGATGTTTGGTGGAATTCCCAGGTTGAGTTGAAGTGCTTGAAGTCTAGTGATGGCGGCTTTTGCATTGGAAAACCCTCCACATTCAATGACTCTCTAGTCCAAGGCAGACCTTGAGAAAAAGGCCTTCGCTGAGTCCCCCATGATATGGGTATACTTAAGAATGAGGTGAATGGAAACACATTGTTTGGAGTTGTAGAGATAGATTCCGACTGGCGAGCAGTTGCTGACAAGGGAGACCACACGACGGTTCTCTACTTCTCCATCAACTGTTCTTCATCAATAAATCAGCAAGCCATAAATAGACCACCCCAGGTAGATATTAACACATCTCTTGCTGCACAACCCTAACCTTGAAGAACCAGATGCCATACGCCTTTTTGTGCAAGGCACCAAGGAGGAAACCGTCAGTTCTGTGACCAACCACAGATGATATCCCTGTTATCAAGTGCTGGAAAGACCCTGGCTATAATCCTTCTCCATCGCCTCCGTTTGATCATTTGGATCAACGTCTTCGTCAAGAGTCATGTGGCTTCAGAAGTGTCGTAGAACCACGCCACGGTCTTTGACAGCACGTCATCTCCAGAGAAGTGTCGGAACAAAATTCGGGAAACCTCTCATAACTTTTCCGTTGACTTAAACAGGAGGCGTTTCGAATCATTCATCCTGAGGGCTGGTTGGAAACTCACATCAAGTTTTGGGATGCCCCATATAAATTTAATCTCAATAATGCGTCAGTTCCACGACGTTATGCTGCGATTTCCGGATTTATCTTTGTCTTCTCACAGATTCCCATGGAGTTTATAAAGCGCGATGTGTTACTTGCACCATCCCATGTCCATTGCCAGGCTTCAAGATGCCTTCAGCAATGCTGTCATGGGATTAGTATCAACTACCCGTTATGATGGCAACTGTTCAATCTAGACCTCAGCTAAAACCAAAGTAGGAAGAATTAACCATGGCTTCTGGGGGCCATGTGGTGCAGTGGATCATCGCTCGCCTCATACCATAAGGTTGTGGGTTCGTCCCCGCTTGCGCCAAATGTGTAGTGCACCTTGGACAAGGCACTTTACCCGCTGCCTCTCTCCACCCAGGAGTATAAATGGGTCCCGTCATATGCTGGAATGCAAAACATCCGCTGTGCTGGGGGGGGGGGGGAAGGAGTGGCGACCCCCCCTCCCCCCACTGCAACATTATATAAGGAAGTCTGACCCAAACTCCCATGACAGAGGATAGGCACTCCGCCTGCAGGCTCACCATTTGCATTTTTTCTGGTATGCTGATGATGCCCTATTGATGGCACACTTAAGTGATTATCGGCAGGCACCCATAGAACTGTTCTCAATCTTCTGGACAACTTCTTTGTGACCATAGCACAAAAATACTAGAATCATGTACTCAACCCTGCTCTGGAGGCCTATACGAAACCTCTATCCTGCTAAATCAGAACCTAACAGCAGTTGACAGTTCACATACGTGGGGAGCACCTTGTCCCGTGAAGTGCTCATTGATGATGAAACCAACAAACAGGATTGCAAAGGCCAGCGCGCTATTTTCTTGTCATCCATCTTTTATATTTGGCCACCAAACTCAATGCTGCTACCAGGCTATTTTCTTGCCATCCATCTTTTATAGTGAAACTTGGACATAGTACCAACGCCATCTGAGAAGTAAAAATACTGAAGTTCACAGTGGCAGTACAACGTCCAGATGCGGAGTCCTCACTCATTCTGGTTCGCGTTTCGTTTCCACGTGGTGGACAGAAGAGCGTTTCAAGTAACTCAAGCTTCACTTAAGAGCTTCATCATAGACGTGAACAGTTGGGAAAGCCAGTTCCAGATCGCCAAACATGCGCAGCCTTATCAAGATGTGCTGAAACATTAAGATCTCAACAGAATCGCAAAGACGAGCCTAAAGAGGCAGAAGCGCAAGTCCCAGAATCAACTCCATAGCACTGGGCAGTACTCATTCCATGTCCTTTTGGTCACAGATTTTTCATGAATCATTTGTCTCATCAGCCCCATGCGCACCCACAAAACTTCGTCATCTTCTTAAATTAATTGTCTTGTCATGGTCATCGTCATCACTAATGGCGAAGGATGGCATGTTGAGTTAGGTCACTCAACAAAATTCATAATAAAATAAATACATGCTTTTATAAAGTACTATTTTCATCAGATCACATCCCCAGTGCCTATTATTATGCACTATCATCAGGAAAATTGTCGTAAACATTTCGCCTCACTCGATGCCGTTGAAAGTAATCATCGTCCGGCGTACTTGTAGTCCGGCTCCTAGAAAAACGACAACTGAATAAAGCGTGAAACCTAATGTTGCGTGAAGAGTCAATTGCGATTCGATTGCCCTATTGTTCACCTTGTCCCGGAATGTGAGCCGGAGGACATTATCTCCTGCCACACCTGTAGTTGGCCAAGCGCAGTATTTAAGTACTTTTGTAAATCTGTGGTCCGTGTCCTAGACTATCCTTGATAGTCAAAAGAAGAATTTTCATATTTTGTTGAAAATTTATGTAAGACACTTCAAGTGTCTTGCTCAAGTACACAAACACGTTGGTCGTAGCGAGGCTCGAACTGACAACTGGGTCTGATAACCTTCAGTCCGGCCGTACATTCAATGACACACATGCCCTTCGAGCGTCAGATGTTATCACTCATCATTTAAGTATTTAATTGAATAGAGGTCATAAAAGCTTGTACAATCAATTTACTCTGAAAAGGTTGAATCCTTCTTACAACAACCACATTCAAATACAAAGCATAAAACATTACATACCTTATGGGTTTATGCTGTCCCAAACAAAATGTTAACCTCGGTGTCAAAGGCATTTTGATCAACGAAATTACGCATTTGGATCTTGTTCGGTTTCACTCTTTCAAAGCCATAAATAAGCTTAATTTGCCATTCATTTCATTCCGATCCGATATTTAAGAACAAAAGATATGCTTCATCATTTATGAGAGGTTCAACATCAACTCCGATGTCTGCTTAAAGCACTTGAAATGCATGATGCACCATGAATACACTTGACTTCTAAGCACTCTTCTTTCCCAATCTTGCGTGTTTTTCTAGTAAAGCAAGACTTTTACTAGAGATTCCTGTCACCGTTTTTACCAAACGTTCACCGTTGGATCTAACACAACGGCTCTTCTACAAGAGAAATAGGCTCAGTTCTTGCTCCGTTCTGGACGCGTTTTGGTCTGTTTGCCTGGTGTCTTTTATTAGAGGTTTTCTCTTTCTTTTTTGTTTGTTTGTTCGTGTTTTGTTGTTTTATTCTTTCTACAGCATCATTATTTTTCTTGGGAAGTCAAAGGAAGTGGTCCGGACCGCGTAAAGACTAACCGCTAGGACTGTGATGCAATAAAACCTTGGTCTAAGATTAACCGCTAGGTATGTGATGAATACCTGGATTCTAAGATTAAGCGCGCTAGGACAATGTTGATGAATACCGTGAATTGCTCAAGATTAACCGCTAGGAATGTGATGAATAACCTAAGTCTAAGATTACCGGCTAGTATATGTGATGAAATCCCTGAGTCTAAATTAACCGCTCAGGAATGTGATGTAATCGCTTGTTATTTAATCATGTACAGTATCAAAAGTGTGAATGTCTCATGGCCTCTCTATTTCTTGTTAATACACGAATGGCCGATTCTTAGTACTCGGACTGAGACGATCGAATATGTTCAACAACCAAAAATAAAAGACGGGGCTTTGCACTCAGGACTTTTTTTTCTACACGTGTTTACGCACCTCATATAAAAATTTGTGTTTTCACCAGCAGTAGCACAAAATAATGCCAGAACCTATACAGACTGTCACAAAAAATAAAACTATAACAATCAAACAATTAGCCAACAATTTAAGAGTTCAACTCACTGGAGTTTTAAGGATTCTTTTTAAGGAGTGTCCAGTTTCCATGGAGATTTTTAGTTGGTGTAATGTGGGGGTCTGGTTCAGGAGTATGGCTAATATTAACAGTTGATTGAAACAAACCGGTTGGGCCAGTTTAGGCTATCCTGATATTAACAAAGTTGACATTGTGAAAATCACCTTCAAGACATTTTTTTTTTTTAAAGTTAAATTGAAATAAAAAGTAGGTTATAACGTGCTGCTTCTTGTAAAACATAATTCAAATTTATAAGGTCGCACTTGCTAATAAATACTTATAGCATTGGGAATCCAACAGTCTTGTTTTTTTTTTTTTTTTTTTTGTGTTCTCAGCTTTACTCCAGGTTTCAAGCAGAGGGTTTAGACCATAAAAACACCCTTGTTGAAAGTAAACCGAGACTTTGAACACAAAACCATCCTTTCCTTTATCTGCTCTTTGTTGAACACTACTTCTTCATCATATTCCTCCCTGGCATCTTGGAGGCAGTGGGAATAGTGGAAGGGTAAATTGTCCCTCAACATAGAAGCGTTGTCACACCATTTGTCCCTCAACAGACTTGTAGATGTTACATTAGTTTCAGCAGTCATTCAAATTCCCCAAATTCATGAATTCATGATATTGTACCCCCCATGAGACTGTCCCTATTCTTCCACAATATAATAGTTCTGGGCTTTCACTGGAAAATAATATACTTGAGTAGTCAAATGCATTATATACATCACTCTGATCTGTACAATAGTCTTGTTTGAAATAGGTTTAATCCCACATGATGCTATACGCCTTATAAATTTAGTTTCGTGAACCTTCAGGTGAACTGGCCCAAGTGGTAGTTTATCATTTGTGTTCAAAACTGACAATATCTCCGCTTTAGAGGGTCCGATCAAATTGGATGGAATAAAAGCGAAGGAGGGATTTTAGCTGAGGATCTTATCTATCGAAGAAAGTCAAAAAATATATGGCAAAAAATGCTAGTTATATTTTTATAATTTTAGTTTGATTAATCGTTTTTATTGGGACCCACACGGTCTCGAGCCTATATTATATATATACACAACTGGGAAATGTGTTTGAGAAACTATCAATTTCCATTAGAATAGTAAACTTAATTTTAAATATTAAAACTATCCCGAGACACGTGGTCCCAATTGATTTCAAGCAATTACAATAATCCACGCGTACACATCGGTCAGCCACCAAACTGATATCTGTAGAATTGTTTCCAACTTAAAAAGCTTCGAGAAAGGGTATGAAGGGAATCTTGACCTGATAAAATGCAATGGAGAGAATGGAAAGGTACATGAATAGTCAACCGCCAAACGTTGAAGGGACTTCTAAACCAAACGGCGTTGACAGAAGCATACCCTGCAAATAAACGACAACATTGACTGATTTGACAGGCCATTAATCCTTCGTAAAGTGCATCATTCACCAGAGGAAGGAATTTTCCCACATTATATAGACTCTTGACCATTTTTGATCATCTTCGGCCAAGAACTTTACTGGTGGGAGAACGAGACTCTGGAAACTGTTTAGAAGCCTTTGATTTAAATTTAAATCAGTCATAACAAAGGTTCTGATGATCAACGATTAAAGAGCCGAAATTGTTTGACTGCGACATCAAGATTCTACGCAAAATTAAAAGATCAGACAAACTATAGAACCTTCCATAATCATTTATCTGGACTAAACTGGATTAACACCAGTCCCTCAGTAAAAAAGAAATGAAAATTTCTTGTGGGATAAGAAGAAGAAATTCGAAAGAGAGGACGGAGGGGAGTAAAATGTGTGAGGGTAGGAAAGCTAGAGTTGGGGGGTCGGAGGGGTGTAAGGAAGAGAAAGAAACCCCTGATTTGCCCTGTGTTTTCTCTCCCAAGATTCAAATGGTTGTCCCCAAGCCCACCGTGAACGAACAGCGAGAAATTCTGCCATGCTTGGAAGTGGTTGACGGATTTGTTTCCGGCATCCAAACTGCGCAAAAACGCATAGGAATTATCATAACGAGATGTAACGCTAAAGGCATTTCCAAGAATGGACGGAACAATATTTCCAAAAATACTCAAAGAGGCCATTATCCATAATGAATTGTACAAGCTATCATAGCGTCAAGCGAGAAATCTCAGACACTCCCTAACGTTCCGTAAACCTTCAAAACCCACCTAACAAAAAATCACGGAGCGGACCCCTGCCTGAATTACTGGCAAATTGCTCCTAGATCTGAACAACAACAATACGGCTACTCACTTTTTGCGGTGATTTGTCAGATTTTCCTCTAGGGAAGTTGAACATTGCATTTCCTCTATTATACGAAAAAAAGCTCTACAATGTCATCAAGTAAAATAAACTACGACTCAAAAATATGAAGCCAGCATTCTGACTAAAACTAACGGTCCACGATATTGTACGTTTGCCCTAACTCCACTGTGACTTGAACCTGAAAGCTGATATGTCCAGCTGAATGGGTTACGTTTCGGAGAGACAATACACAATTGATCATATGGGGCATTGAGTAAGAACGCATTTGATGAGGCATTGAACAAATTACAGCTTCTAGCCTGGACAAATGCATTAGCAGTGCGAACAAAATTGTGGGAGCTCTTATTGTGATAATGTGCGGCATGATGTGTGTATTCCCGTAGGATTTTCATGCTAAATGATTTTGTTGCTGTTTGCTTTCAATAGGGCCTACACTGGATTGGGGGGTTCAAATTTTCGACTGCTGACTCCTTCTTCATAGGGGGAATGTTAGTACGAGAAATTTTTAAATCGAGTCAAATTGTGTTTTAACTGTAGCACTACGCGTTCTTGCAAAGTATAATATGCTTGGTTCCAACCTTTACTTAGTAAACCGGTATAGGCCCCATAATGGTTCAAGGTCACCCTGAGGCTCAGATGTTGTTGAAAGTGGTGTCAAATGAATTCCTTGTGTCATACTGAAAAAGAATGCATTTTAACCTGAGTTTGGTGATCTCATTTTTGATGCCCCCTATACACCATTAGCCCTTGCATCATTTTTGATGTAATTAGCCCACTAAATGTCACACACTAAGATTTGTACATTTTCGATCCTATGATAACAATACGAACAACTTATGTCGAGTTTCAACAAAATCTGAGCATCGGGTACATTTTACCCCAGATGACCTTGAGCCATGGCTATACGCTTTATCTACATGTTGTAACCTTGGCAAATATATAGTTTTTTCTAGTCCTTAAAACAAAATTTGACTCGGATTCAAGCTTTCCCCTGTAGTAATTCCTCCCCCCCCCCGCCTTTGAAGAAGAGGGAATAGCAGTCGAAAATTGGACCCCATCATTTTCTGATAGTCTGGTCCCTGGCCCTACTGCATCAAAACCGCATGAAAATTAATTTTAGCACCAAAATCCTACGGGAACTGATTCATTGGACATCCCAAACCACACTATAAGAGAACACCTGTGGCCATTAAAATTGAACAGGTTACTTTTTGAAATTACAGACAATTGATGCAAGTGAAATCAATAAGGGGCATTGTGGCAAGACTTCCATAGGTACCCCCTCGTATATATTGACATGCAACATAAAATGTTATTATTTTAGGCTGTTATTCCGTTTATTGATCAAAACAAGCCAAAAATTAAAATAAATTTTGTATCATGTAAATATATACGAGGGGGAACATATGGAAGTCTTTCCTAATTGTTTATTTAAAACATCAAAACCATCTTCTGGAGGCGAACATTTTTACAATAAAATCAGTTATATAAAATTATAGAACAATACGAAGACACAACTTGCATATCTGCATAACCAGTCCCCGCAACGTAAACATAATCTATGTGGCCTCTGTATGGATTCTGTTGATACAAAATACCTCCTCTCGCCACACGGTGGACTGTGTCTTTAAAGTTTTGGAAGTCTCACGGTCACTTGGATTTCTATAATATTGATTCGGCAATTTATGTTTAAGAAATCAGAGATATTACACCTTTCTGAATTGCCTAATCGTCCACGACCAATTCTGTATTACCTCCATTCGTGAACTGCGCTCATGAAACCGGCCCGACTCCATTAACATTCAAGCGGAACTGTCGTGAATACCAATAAAACACTGAGCAAACACGCCGCGCTATGGTATTTGGCTTGTTGTTGTTTGATTTTTTTTGTTTTTGTTATGTTGTGAACTGCCAGCATATTTACCCATTACCGAAGCCGTCTGTAACTTGAAGTCGACGTGGTCGCATGCCGAAAAATGGAGTACTTCTTATTGATTGCATTTCCACCAATAGAATTTAATAGAATATGGGTGTCAACAGCATATCTTTCTAAATATTTTTCAAATAGCATTACTCTACAACATAAATCCTATTTAAAACAGTAGATATCCTGAAATTGGAACAAAATTGCCAAAGCCAAGCTAATAGCGCCGCCCCTAAAAAGAACGTCGTATAGGCCATGTAAATATGCACAGATGATAGTACAAATAGATCTACAAAAACCTGAAGCCTAAAATTTGAACTATGAATCAAAATTACCTGATTGGTTAATCACCGGTTCCATTGCAACATATCAAAAATACTCCGGTTTTCTGGTTGTGCGTATCGTACCCATATATCTTCCCCAAAGGCTGGTGCATTTGCGAGTGTTCGGTAAGGTGGCAGTTATGTTTGTTTCCTTCTTATAGGCCAATCACCTGCTTATCTCAGTACCCTGGCAACATGAGTGAAAAACTAACTTCCGAAGACTAAAATCGATCTCAAACACATGATATCCAACACATGGCCACTCAACTCTATTTTTTCAGAATGTTGTCTAAAGTGCCGTCGAGAAGTTCACCCCCCCCGATAACAGGCTAAAACCCCCCCTCCTTAAACAAATGTGACTGACATTTGACGGCACTGATTGTTTTAATTTACTTGGCGGTAGCGTTGTGGTTGAAACACCCGGTTGTGATTTTGACAGACTACAGTTTTGCACAATGGGCCCTTCTTCTTGTGAACCAAAAATGGTACCTGTTTTATTTTCATCAAACCCAATGCTGTTTTTTTGCCAATATAACCCTCTTTTTTATTACTTTTTTGGTACATGTGTACCCTTTAGTCCAACTAACCAAAATAATGTTTCTATTTTCGCCAGATTGGTTATTTTTTGTCATGAGGGGCAAATACATTTCGGTGACGTTTTGTGGACTCAACAAAAACGGGGTTTTTAGGAATTTAAAACTTTCAAACTGAAAATTCTGTGGAATTATTTAAGCACTCACATTCTTATAACTTATTTCAGAAGACATTGGTACTCTTTGTCATTACAACAATGTTGGGTTTAAAAGTAACAAGCAAACTTTACTGTAATTAACAAATTTAATATCACTAAGTACGGTCACGTGGGTGGACTTTGGTGGTTACACTGTGTGACTCTCCATTGACTTATAACACAAAATTGTGGGTGACCATTGTTTATGTGCACCAAAAATGAAGTTGTAATAAAATCTAGTGTATTTCCATATTCGCACTATTTCAAACCCTTTTTATTCACGTCATCAGTAAATAACTTCAGTAATAACGCAAAGAGGATTTCTATCTCTAGTTAGGCATATGTCCTGTGTTGAAATAGTGAAGTCTGCTAAATTTGGGGCAAACTTCACCCCCAAACTCAACTTAAAAGGCACATGAAAATCAAGGTTAAGTAAAGAAAATAAAAAAGAGAGCCAGTCTTATTAAAATTAATTGTTGTTTTCTGTTCCAACTGACCATATGTCATATTTAAAACCGTTCATAAGGTTAATACTAATTATACTGCTATCTTCTCAATATGACCAGAATTCTATGTCCCCTTAATACTAAAATGGTGATGCGGTCACGTTTGGGACAGTAATTACACATCAATAACCTCTGAAAGAAGCAGAATCTAAACCATTTCATTTTGTATACGGAGGTACATAAAACTGGACCCTTTTGAACATGAATATGAACATTACTGAACAGTGGTTTTCTAGTAATAAAAACTTCTTTGTCTTTTTTGGTCAACGACCTGATGTGACATGACCAAAATATCAATTAAAATAAATAAATTAATGTTAAGTTACTTGTCTATTTCACCTATAAAATTTGTATTTTTGGTTAACAAATTTTAACAATTGAAGTCCACACAATAAAAATGAAATATTTCAAACAAAAATTAAATATCTATTCAATTAAAAAATAAAGAAGCAATGGTGTAATAACTCACTTTTTATCCCAACAATATCAACACGTTCGTTTTATCAAATGAGGGGTGTTTGAGTTGCACCATATGGTTTTAAAAATTAATGCAGAACTTGGAAGGAATGGTAAACGTGATAATGTAAAGAAATTTGCAATGCCCATTAACTTCCACTTTTATTAAAAAAAGGTTTCTTTTTTGAAAAATGGCCCTAAATAATTAATTTAGAGGTCCTACATTTCCCATAGGCGGACGAGTATACTCCTTTGATTGATGGTAAAATCATTATGCTTGCCCAGAAGTTATATGGTTGCATCAAAAAAGTCCTCGCTTCCTCGGCCACGCGCTCTAGATCACATGTTGAATGTGCAATGTCCTAAACATAATTATAAACCAAAAATTGACAATGACTGTTATTCATCATAAAATATACGATGTTTATTTTATCTTCATGTGACCCCTCTATTGGAGTTACTTTATGTGCAAATTCAATGACGTGGTACTTTAATAATGACACCATACCGCGACCTATTTCGAAATTGTAGAGCATGAGCACGCAATCCAGGTCAAACATCACGTTTACCCCTCACTACAGAAAAGGTTTGACACCTTTGCTAGTTAGTATGGACCTCTATATCAATGCTAGGTAGTGATACTCTCAAATTGTATTTCCCTTTTTCAACTAGGGCCCATTTAAGGTTACACAGGGGTCAAACTTTTAAAATGCTCCAATCATGTTTGAAGTGTCATAAGATTCCAATTGTATAGTTTCACCATCTGTGACATTGCTTTGGGAGTTATTGGTAAAATGGCTAAAGGTAAAAGAGGTCAATTTGCATTGTAAAGGGGTAAAAAAATCAGAAGTTCGCTCCAAGTTTGGTAAAAAAGAAAGAAGTTGTTCATCTAGCTATAATTTGTCAAAAATAAGGAAATAGTTTGTAGCATCTGCAATGTATAATTTTTTCTGTTTGCGTCCGAAATAGATCTTCTGCAACATACTCGCAATAGGAGTTGTACCTTCGTTGACCCTTACTCCGTAAGTAAACATTTAACTTATCAAAACGATACTTTTTAGGAGTCCTTTTTCTTTCCTCAGGCAATAATATTTGCAAGTACTATAAATATGACAACTTTTAATGTTTGACCCCGTACAAATTGAGAAATTGACCTTTTTACCCTATAAGTTGAAACCAGAATATACGGAAAGAACAAATACAGCAGAACGTGCGTCCAGCCCCCTGGCAAGATGGCGGTAATGGAACGTGACATCAGATGACTTTGACCTGGTCCAGAATTTTTTGACATCAGCCGCATATGAAGGAACTCCCTATTGCACCTTAACCCTAAGTCTGGTTTAAAAATCGGAATTCAACTTTTCGAAGAGACCTGAAAAACGAAAACCTAACCTAATTGGAACCAAGCACACACACACACACATACGAGGGATGATTGATAAGTCTAAGCCTAAGGTAGAAAGAGATATGCTACAAAGGTCAAATTGACAACAACCATCTTACTACAGTTTCATCTCAAATGAAAATGCCAGCAGTCTTTGTGTATCTGTTCTATTTTTAACTTGCAGGTAATCACACATTGACGAGTTTTGCCGGACCTATTGGAAGCAATTACGCGAGAAATTATAAAAATGAGGGAGCGGAAAGCTGACATCGGGGGTGCTCTTCATCACTTACCCTGCCGCAGTCCCAAAGTCTATGGCAGCCATGACTGCAATCCATCATTGTGGCTTCAATCGGTAGAAACACCCTTCTATTCGCCCAATTTGGCACCGTCTGACTACTTTCTCTTCCCAAAATGACAGGGAACTCCTCAACTTTAATTTTCTCGCGTATTGCTTCAATAGGTCCGCCAAAACTTTAAATGGTTTATTACCTGCAAGTTCAAAAATAGAACAGATAGACACATGAAACTTCTGAATTTTCTTTTGAAACTGAACTGTAAGATGGTGTAAATTTGAACTTTTTAGCATATCATCTTTCTACCTTAGGCTTAAACTTAATCAATCACCCCTCGTTTACC